>QRFJ01000004.1:2405991-2474998 GCA_006176705.1 Cocos nucifera | reverse complement strand
AGTAAAAGAGCAATAATAAATTACTAAAAAATTAAAAGAAAAAAAAATGATCAAAACTAAAAAGAAAAGAAATAATCTATCTAGTAGTTCTGATTTATAGTCTTCAGCTTGACTTTCTTTGAGTTCTAAAGTAAATCTGGAATACTTTCAATCAGCTTGATTCAGTGCTTTAACACTTCAATTGGAATACTTTCATATTTGATCGAGTCCTCTTTCAATTGGACATTACTGGCTTGTATTGTCTCAAACCTATTTTCTATAGAATTCTTATATACTGAATTGTCAATAATATCAATTAGAAAATAAGTTTGATTATCATCAGAATATTTAGTATCTTTGAAAACATTAAAAATAACTTGTTCATCTTAGATTCTAAGAATTAATTTTTTTTATTGAATATCTATTAAAGCTCCTCCAGTAGCTAAAAAAGGTCTCCCTAAAATAAGGGGTACATTATAATCTTCTTCCATATCAAGAATAATAAAATCAATAGAAAAAATAAACTTGTTTATCTTTACCAAGACAGCCTCCACTATACCTCTTAGATATTTGATGGATCTGTCGGCTAATTAAAGAGTAATAGTGGTAGGCTTCGGTTCTCCTAAATCCAGCTTTCTGAAAATAGAAAAAGGCATAAGATTAATGCTTGCTCCTAAATCATATAAAACTTTATCAAAACTATAATCACCAATAATGCAAGGAGATAGTAAAACTCTCTGAATCTTTTAGCTTCTGTGGTAATTTATTTTGAAGTATTGCTGAGCATTTTTCATTCAAATTTATTCTCTCATGCTCCTTCAGCTTTTTCTTATTTGTTAGGATTTCTTTGAGAAACTTGGCATACCTGGGCATTTGAGTGATAGCATCTACAAAAGGAATATTAATATGTAAATTTTTTAATATTTTGAAAAAGTTAAAAAATTTCTTATCTGGATGCTGTATTTGTCTCTTTGGAAATGGTAGTGGCGGCACATAGGGCTTCACATTTGGATCGACAAACTGTATACCTGGAGACCATCCATCTGCTGGTTATTTTGGTGACTGATGAATTTTAGTTGATGGTTCCTTATTTATAGTTGGCTCTTCAGTCTCTTTCTTCTGATGTGGCTCCTCCAGCTTTGTACCACTTCTTAGGATGATAGCATTGACTTGCTCCCTTGGATTGGTCTTCGTGTTGCTGGGCAAGGATCCCTGAGGTCTCTCAGAGATTATCTTAGCCATTTGACCTATTTGCATCTCCAAGTTTCGAATTGCTGCTGCTTGGATCCTTGTCTAAGTTTGGCTTCTAAATTTTTTATAGTTGCTTCTTGATTTTACATAAATTTGACCCTCAGCTCTTCCATGTTGGACTTTTTTTCAGGTACTTAAAATCCTGGGGTGGACTGTTGTGTTGCATTTTGATTACTCCATGAGAAATTTGGGTGCTGCCTCTATCCTTGATTGTATGTGTTGGAGTAGAGATTGTTTTATTGTGGCCTAAAAAAATTACCAACATAATTAGCTGTATCAGTTGCTTTAGCAAAAGGATTACCTGTCTGGCAATTGCTCATATCGTGTCCTCCTCCACACAGGTCATAGGTGATGCTCTGAACATGCATAGCTGTTTCCTTTAAGTTGTTGACTTCGGCTCTAAGGGCTATAATTTCAGCTAGTAAGGTTGGCATGCAATCTACTCCCTACACAGCTGCTAGTTTTTTTAGCATCATGCGTTCTGTCTGCCACTGATAGCTATTTGATGCCATCTCATCAATCAAATCAAAGGCTTCTTCCTTCATTTTTTGATTAATTGTTCCTCCTACTGCTGCATCAATCATAGAATGATTAGTAGGAGATAAACCATTATAGAAAATTTATACTTGAAGCCATACGGATAGTTGATGATGTAGACATCTCCTCAGCAATTCCTTGAAATGCTCCCAAGCCTCATATAGTGTCTCCATGTCCATCTGCATAAAAGAAGTGATATTGTTGCACATCTTGACAGTCTTGAAAGGTGGAAAGTACTTGGCTAAGAATTTTTGGGCTAGGAACATCCCAAGTTATGATAGAACCTGCAGGAAGAGAATGAAGCCAACTCTTAGCTTTGTCCCATAAAGAAAAGAAAGGAAATAACCTTAATCTAATAGCATCATCCGACACCCCATTAATTTTAAAAGTATCATAAAGTTCAAGAAAGTTAGAAATATGAGCATTCGAATCATCATGCACATGTCCTACTGAATTGGACAGTTGATTGAATCATCTGGATCATCGTTGATTTTATTTCAAAGTTGTTTGCTCGTATAGACGGTCTCCTGATGCTCGAAGCTGCATCGGCTATAGATGGTGTGATGTAATCATTTAATGGATGATGTACTGGTCGAATAGCTTCATGCTGTCCTTCGATCGCCATATCCAATCCTAGATTGATGTCGTTAGGATCTTCAGCTGCCATGTTTCTTTTTTGTTTGTAGTCTTCTAATGATTCTTTCAATTTCTGAATCTAAAGATAATAAGTTACTATGTCCAGTACGTGTCATGCACTGAACAAATTTTTTTTAAAAAAAAAATAATAATAATTAAATTAAAAATTTTAAAATTTTAAAGTAAAGCTATGATCAAAATTTTAATATTATTTTAGACACAATCTATGGCAAACGATGCCAAAAACTTGATGCCTGTTAATCTATAGCTATAGCAAGTGCACCAGTCGATCAAGTAATAAAATAAATGAGTAGAGTATCGTTCCTAGAGGATTGAAAAATAAGTACTGAAAAGCTTTTTCTATGCTTTATTTAAAAGATCGATTTATGAGAATAAAAAATTAAAGAACAAAATAAAAAAATAATTAAAAATTTTAAGAAAATAGAGAGAGTGTAATTATTAGGATTTTAAATTTAAGAGTAATATATTACTAAGGCAATCGGTTCACCAACTCAGTCAATACAATATTCAGGTTATTAGATTAATTTTATTTCATGTGACGGTGGAGTCTCCTAATTTATTCACTATCCTTTGGTTCAAGTATAGCAAAACTATCAATATTTATTAATTATCCTTTGGTCCAAGTGTAATTTAAATAAATATTAATACATTAAGTATTGTGAAATCCTCTAATTAAAATACATTGCATCCAAAGCGCACTAAAATTTTTGCATGCATATAAATTCTAATTTGATTCATAATACAAGGTATATAATCAAGAAGCAATAACATAGATGTACTTGATCCGTAACATCTATGTTCATCAGATCAATTAGAAGATGGCTAGTAATCTAAAAGCAATAAGATCAGATTTATATACTCCTCATGAATAAAATTTAAAATTAAAAATAAATCATACTGAATATTACATCAAAAGAGTGGCTATACCTTAGCCTTAGTAAAAAAAAATTTAGTTCTTGATAACAAGTTCAAAAACAACAAATAAAATAAAAAAAATATAAAAAAATTAGACTGTTTGATTGCTGAAATTGATTGTCCGTCACTCTTGGTGTGGAGAACTTGGTGAAGAAGAAGAAGCTCCTTGATTAATATTTTGATTGTCGAAAGAAGAAAAAAATTAAAAATCCTTCTTTTTCTCTCAAAAATCTTTCTTCTCTTTCTACCTCTCTCCTCTCTTTCTCTTCTTTTTCTTTTTTTCTTAAGCAATAGCAGACTTTATAGGCTCAGAGATGGATTTTCCTCCGAAATCCTTTGAAAATTAGGTTTAAAACTCTCAAAACAACTCAAATTAGGACCCTGGATGATTCTGACCGTTGGATGTCGATCAAATGATCCATAAATCGCTTAAAAATCTTTTAAAATATCCCAGATCAAGTCGAAATTCATGGCAGCCGTTGCATCAGTCGTTGGATTGAATCTAGACCATTAAATCATGCATAGAAAAGCCTATGATCTTTAGTTTAAAGTTAGGATGAATCTTAACCGTTGGATCTTGATCAGGAGCTATGGATGCCGTTCGTCAGTGCATGCGTTTCGATCATTCGATCAAATCTCAGTGAAAGGCATCCATCGGATCAGACAAAATTTTTAAATTATCCTCTATAAACCATGCATGAGCTCGATGTTGCATGGACCGTCGCATTCTTCAGCCAATCGGAGCATGCTTCTCCATGTGAAATTTTCAAAATACCCTCCAATCGGTCCATCATGCACCGCAAAAAATGCTGATGTCAGCCTGACATCAGTGCTACATCAGTGGGTCGATCTACTGGTACGGTCGAATCGGACGGTCCGTTGAGCTAATTTTTCTGAACCAGTTTGAACCAGATCGATTTTTTTTTTTTGAAATTCAATTTCGAGCTCATTTTTGAGGTTTGTTTTATCTGAAATTTATTTCATCTGAATCAGAAAAATAAGATCTTCATATTGATGGCCTTCTTTTCTGCATAAGATTAATAAAAATATTAATTTTTAAAAAAATAAATTAATTTATTTTATAATTTAATATTTTTATTAGTATATTTTTTCGTTTATCATTCATCTTTCAAATCATCATACCGTCGTTCGTGATCATCGAAATCAAATTTTACTGATCGATGAAACTAGAGCTATCAATCGAGATAGTCTTTTGTAACGATACTCTAATGATAATTATTTAGATAATGAATATTGAAGATAGACATTAAATTTTAAAATTATATAATATTTAAAAAAAATTAAAAAAAATATTTTTAACCTACGACAGCGGTTATTGAGAATCGTTGCCATAGATCTATGGTAGCGGTTTATAACCATTGCTATAGATCTAAAGCAGCGGTTCGAAAATCGCTGTCATAGGTAGTTTTTTTTTCTAATTCCACTCCTAATTTCATTTTCCTTCGAGCGCTCTCTCTCTTTCCCTCCTCTCCACTGCTGGTGAGGCCCTCCCCTCCATTTCCTTCCCCAACCAGTGTCGACTCCTTCCCTCTATTTCCTTCCCCGACCGCCAGCTCCCCCAGCTCCCCCTCTTCCTCCTTCTTCCCCATCCTCTCCACCACCGGCTCCGCCACCTCCCCGCTTGCCCCTTCTTTTTCGACCGGCCCGGCCACCAGCCCCGCCACCTCCCCTCCTCCTTCTTCCTCGATCGGCTCATCCACCGGCTCTACCACCTTCCCCTCCTCCTCTCTTCCCTGCTCTCTCTCTCTCTCCTCTTTTTCCTGACTGACCCGACCGCCAACCCCGATCCCTCCTGCTCTTCTCTTTTCTTTTCTCTCTCCTTCTTCCCTTAGCCCGATCCACCCCCTCCTGCTCTCTCTTCCTATCTTCCTTGGCCGACCGATCGTCAGCCCCAATCCCTCCCTGCTCTCTCTCTTTCTCTCCTCTCTTTCCTCAGCCTGATCTACCCCCTCCTGCTCTCTCTCTTCTATCTTCCCCGACCGATCGATCGTCGGCCCAATCCCTTCCTGCTCTCTCTCTCTCTCCTCTTCTCGCTTCTCTCCTCTCTTTCCTCAACACAATCCGCCTCTCCTACTCTCTCTCTCCTCTCTTCCTCAACCAACCCGCCCCTCCCTACTCTTCTTCCTCTCTTTCTTGACCGACCTGCCCCCTCCTACTCCTCTCTTTCTCTTTCTCTCTCTCTTCTCTCTTTCTATCTCACTATCTTGTGTCTCTCTCATTTTGCAAACTACCTCTAGTGCCACCGTCTTCCTGTAGCGTCATCGCCAGCAACCCTCGGAGCTCTCTATACGATCCCCTCTCCGTAGCCATAAGCATTATTTTTTTAAAAAAATTATAGTATTATTTATTAATTATTTATAATATTTATAATAATATTTATAATTTTTATTATAAATATTATAATTATCCACTGGTCATGGATTCGTATTGGTGGATAAGAGAACTCTTATCGGTTGATTTTGGATCATGCCGACGGATTCTGGGTCGGGACATGCCATGTCGATGGTCATGGACGGCCCTAGGCCATGCTGGCAGTCTTGGATCGTGCCATGTCGGCAGTCATGGACTATCCTTAGGCCGTACTGGCTGATAAGAAAATCTCCACCGATGGATTTTGAGTCGTACCGTGCTAGCAGTCTTGGGCCATATTGGTAGTAATCAAATAGTATGCTAATATTATTATTCAATATATTATATTAATTAATGTTCATTAATGTTGCAAATTACGATGGCACCAAAATACCATCTGACTTTTATTGGAAATGATGTCTCAAAGTTAATTATCAGTCTGTTGACGGTTGAGCTAATTCTTGAATATTATATAAATTATTAATTAAATAAAAATTATTCTAGTTTTTTTATCATAAATTTTATATCTTTTAATGAACTTCTGTGATGAAATTTTTAGGACTATATAGAATCGACAAAAAAGAATTTATCGTTTAGTCCTTAAATATATTTGCAACTAAAAGATACGTTGTTATTAAGGACGATAATATTTATCGAGTATAGATCATTATGTGCTATATAGGTTGATTGCCCTCTTAACCAAGAAGCATAAAGACATTAGTATCATATGCAGGTGAGATATAGGGGTACATCTACACTGAACGTGATCGACTCCGGAGCTTTTCTACTATCAAGAATTGTTTCGATAGAATATGGGTATAAATATTTCTTCGATCTGAGATCATCATAGTGACTTCCAAACAACTCACTATGCTTTGATGTTGGACTATCTAAATTTTTAATTCAGTGATGAAAGATTTTTGGATACAGTCAAGTACTTAAGAAGTGGTGCATGAGTCAAGATGGGATTGATCACTCCTACTTTCAGAAGCTATATTCAATAGTATTTTAATTTAGCAAAACCTTGGCCAGGGTAGTCCTAGTGAGGGGTCATGAGACTAATTGCTTTGAGATACGATTTAGATGTATCTTTTAGGATTGACAATTTTAACTCTGAGTCATCCTATATACAGAGATCAAAGGGATGAATTATACGGTAACTATATTCATGTAGGTTATGAATGTTACGATTATACTATTCAATCTATCCAGACATCGGATATCATTGCTAGATGGTCACTTTGATTAGTACAGAAAATTAGTTTCTGTGCTACCGGATTAGATTCGAACCTATGGGATCACACACACTAGAGATTCCTACCTGATCTGATGGCTAATCTAAAAAAGTTTAATTAGTGATTTGATCACTAATTGATTCAATTTAATTGAATAATTATTTTTGGATCAAATCTAATTAAATTGAATTCATTTGGATTTGATCCAATTAGGTTATAAGATGATCTAATCGCTGAAGAGGTTTGATCTTTGATTTGATCAGAAGTTGGGCTTGATTAATTTTTTATTTAATTAAAATTTAACTGAGCCTAATTAAGCCTAAATAAATTAGATTTAATCTGATCTAATTGGACCTAGCCAAATTAGTTTGGATTGGTTCAATTGGATGAAAAAGTTTGAGACTAATTTGACTAGTCTTCCCTTGCACCACCTCACCAAGTTTTGTGCCAAAGCTTTCATCACGAGAAAAGGTTTCTCATGAGATTTCTCCATGCAAGGGAGGGCGTGCGTTTTCTCCTTCTCACGCGCCTTATGGATTGGTTTAATCTAGTTGCCATTTGAATTCAAATAAGATTTGAATTCGAATGGCTAACCACTTGATCTAAAACCACTCCCTCACGCCTCCTTGGTTTGTGCACATTTATAAAATATTGGATTTTGGACGTGCACATAACAAGAGGCAGAAAAAGATTGAGAGGAGATCGTAACATCTAAAAAGAAAAGGTTTCTCTCATGCATGAGCCCTCCTCCTCTGCATTAGAAAACCAAAAAAGAAAGAGAGAGTTAGGCACAGGGTTTTGGATGAGTGCATATCCTAGGATCTATCTAGGATTTGAGAATCTAGTCTATGAGTTACGAGGGTCGTGTATTCACAGATTTTAGTGGAAAGCCTCCTCTACATCTCTTCTACGTTCATTGGGATTCGAAGTGTTCGAAGACCCCATGAAGAAGATCAAAGATGTTTGATCTACATCAACCGTCGAAGGATCCTGCATTGAGCTAGCACTCAAAAGAAGCTGATCGAGATCAGGACCTCATTTGGATTACCCGTGGAGGCCAAACGCATGTGTGGCTGTATCACAATGATTAGATCTACATCAAGAAGATCAGATTATGGAGTTCGACTATCCGTAAAAGGATAACGTGTTCTGAACACGTAGAGCAGTAAAATAGTTTTACTACTGACTATTTATATTTTCAAATTTCATGCATGTATATATATTATATTAGATCCTGTATTACGTAGAATTTTCAGATTAGATTTGTAGCTCTTATTATTAATTAGATTAATAATTATTTTTACTGTATATATTTTTTTAAAAAAATTTAAAAGTAGAGCTAAAAATCCTGCGAGCATTTCCATCAAATGATATCAGAGCAGCATGTTCTTTAATGTGTTATATATGCATGTTTGAATTATTTTTAAGATTAGATCTAAATAATAATCTAATCTAAAATTTAAAAATTCTGATCACATGGATTGTAGATTGTCCTGTTGTAAGATTTATCCCTTACAGTGGAGAGGTTATCCTAGTACATTGTGATCTATAAAATTGATTATAAAAACTTTAGATTAGATCTAATGATTTTTATGATGCGTTTGAAGAATTAAATCTGAATTTTATCATGAGTTAATATTTAGATTAGATCTAAATTATTTTATAATTTTTATGTAGTATGCATAGATTTAGATTAAATCTGAATAGAATCTTGGAAAGATTTTGTTCGTCGGTCGAGTCGGTTGTCTCAGGAATTGAGCCAGCTCGACCAGCGTGCCAAGCTGATACAGGCTTTTTGGCCTTCTGTTCTAGCTAGCTCGATCAAGAATTGGATCGGCTCAACTTTTGTTCGGGCCAACTCAGATGAGATCCGAGCCAGCTCGATGGGTGTTAGGCCTCTAGCCTTCTGCTCGAACCAGCTATCTTAGAAATCGAGTCAGCTCGACTTCTGCTCAGATCAGCTTAGATGAAATCTGAGCCAGCTCGACTAAGAAGTTGGCTGAACATGTTAAATGGCTGGTTTTATGTGATCAAATTTATAACTAGTGCTTGTTTGTGAAATAAGTCGACCCATTTTTTAAATGAATCAATCTATTTAGTGAAATAGTGCTAGATTATAAAGAATCTTTCAAAAAAAATTTAAAAAATATTTTTAAAATGTCGAACTCTAACTCTCAGTCCAAAACTTAATTAAGAATTAAGTATTATGAATTAGGATCTAGAATTATGAATTAAAGATCCTAAGTCATTGATTATAAAATATGGGTTATTGGGTTAGTTGAATAGATCCATTAATTGGGTTAAACCTAAGGTTAGTTAAAGAATGGACTTAATTAGAGTTATTGATCAAATCTAACCAAAAGTTGATTTAGATTAGATTAAGAACTCTTTAGACTCAATTATAATTATTGTAGTTGGTCAAGCCCATGCCTTTAACGAGGACTAAATGGACTTAATTCATGGCTATGCAGTCGAATCCAAAATTGCTAGGTTGGTCTAATTGAAACTAATGAACCAGATGATGTTTAAGATAAGTCTGGCAATTTAGACTAGTAGTTTTTAATTAGGAGCTACTCACACTGATTCGGTCTTTGATGAGTTAATGGCATATCCTTTCCACTAATCTCACTTATCTGACCATCCTGATGAATTAAGTTTTAATTGAACCACTTGGTGATTTGGGCTCACCCATGTTAATTAGGTAAATCAGTGTGACCGAGTTAGGTGCATCTATTGCTAGCTTGAATTAGATTCTTTTTTATCTCACTTAGTGAAGTCAGTGGGAGAATCAAAATTGGCTAGTCAATTTTTCTCTTTTCTTCCTAAAATTGGTTAATTAAAATCTCTAAAATTATTAGATCCTTAAAATGGTAAAGTTATCATGATAACTAAGTCATAACCTCCCATTAAGTTGAGTGATAATAAGTTCATTAGTTTAACAATCATTGGAGGTCCAGATCTGGTGCTTATTGACTAATGAAATTATCATTCATAATATGATAATTTGATCGTATCTTTCTAACGGTTGTCAGGTTGGTCGGCCGAAGTCGGACCTGATCATTTATTGATCTTGTTGGGGATAAATTCTGCTCCTACCAAAGTCCAGTTCGATGCTCAGCCTAATGCAACTAGTAGCCATGGAAGAGCTTCTGCGGATGGATCTTATCCGAACTCCTTCAGCCAACCGAGCTCCTCAGCAGTCGAGCTCCTTCAGACCCTTAGCGGCCAAATCGAACTCCTTCAACCGATCGAACTGCTTAGCGGTCGGATTTTAGCCAAGCCCCTCAATGGTCGAGCTCCAGTCGGACTCTCCACGGTCAGGCCTGAGCCGAACTCCATCCGACCGAACTCCTCAGCGGCTGAACTTCAGTCTGACTCCCACGAGAGCTGAACTTCCTCCAAACATCCCCTCGATCGGACTTCTCCAAGAGCTGGACTCATCCCAGATGCCTTCTTTGGCTGGATTCTTGGATCCCTCGTTCAGACGAACCCCTACGAAAGTCGAACTCCTTCTGGGCTCCTTCAGCTATTGTTCCTTTCAGGCGACCCTCTCCAGCCATATTTCCTTCGAGAGTCCGAACTCCTCCGAAATGGGTACACGTCAAAGCTCTTCAGCCCTTCGTTCGACTCCGAGCAGTTCAATATTAAGACAGCTACAGTCATCACCATCAGTCCGCTGCAGGCGACAGCGATCTGCTACCAGGTAGTGATGGCTGTCACCATCAACCCATTGCACACACTGTAGACGGCGCCTTCTTTGGGACTGACTCTGTCGAACCTCGAGCGGCCCGCCACCACGCGGCCATAGCTATCACCATCAAGCTCTGTCTATAAAAAGGATCCTCCAGATATGCTAAAAAAAAAAATTTAAGCTCTAAGCTCTCCTCCCCTTCTCTAAGCTTTGTGGAACTCATTCCTGAGCACTCCATTCCTGTTGGCCAGAGCTGACTTGATCGTCGGAGGATCCTACTGGAGCTACCCTCCACCGGCTTCGGATGGAACTTTATTTTGTAGGTCTCCGACGGTGACCTCATCCACCTCTGCTCCAATCGGATTCGACGATGATCAATTTTTGCACCAATAGATTGACGCTAAAGGAAGGGCTCCCCGAACCTCCGAGGTTTCCTTATTCTTAAAGGAGTGCTCGACGATGATTTCTCTCTTTTTGGAGATCTCTCTTCTTCCTCACTAGAGTTCTTTCCCAAAAAGAAAACGTCTCCATGAGAGCTTCGACTCGACGATCGACGGCCTGCGCGCCAGGTCCATCTGCTCCCATTGCAGCTCCGGTAGCCTAGGTTTCACTCGAAGCCACCGCAGATGTAGAGCAATTCAATCTGCTGATCGGGTTCGTGGCCCCATCGAGATGATGCAGATCGTGTGACAACCTCCGATGGAGACTTTGTCAGCAAACCTGCCATGAGGATGCGAGAAACTGACCTTAAGGAAGAGCATTTGGGCATACCAATTGCCCTTAGGAAGAAAAAATGGAGAGCAAAAGTTCTCCCGTAGAAGGTTTCATAAGGAGGGCGGAATGAACTTCGATGCAAGCGAGGTTGAACTCCCCTTGAAGCTCATCATCAAGGGAGCCCCAACAAAGGGGCATGAAGTTCTCCCATGAAAGGTTTCGTGGGAAAGCAGAATGAAGTTCGGTGCAAGCGAGGGCAGAACGAAGTTCTCCTGACGAAAGCTTCATAGGAGGTCACAGAAAGTTTAGCCATGCTCACGACCTCTCCAACGCAAGCAAGGCCCCAACTCCTCGAGCTCACTACCAAAAAAGCTCCGATAGAAGGATGCGAAGAAGTCCTCCTTCCAAAAGGTTCTGCGACTACGCCCTCCTCAATGCTCCTCTAACTCAAATTCTCACCAAAGTTGAGAGCCAGCTGCCAAGATCAGAAGGATTACGGTCTCTCCCAAATAAACACGATCGAAGTAAGTACTGCCTCTACCATCGCGACCACGACCATGACACTGAGGAATGCGTTCAGCTTTGAGACGAAATTGAGGAGCTCGTCAGAAAGGAGCGACTGGGTAAATTCCTCCGACACCAGCCTGAAGCAGGAAAAGATTGGCTAAGGGCGTTGCCATAGCCAGAAACGGCAAGGAGAAGATCGACCAAGGAAGCTGCCGTAACTAAAAACGACAAGGTCGGCCACCTTACGGCATCATCAACGTTACCCTGGGGAAGAGCTTGGTACATCGATGATTCGTTACCTCCCAGCGTCAAAGCTAAGAGAAGCATGCTCCAAATTAAGGAGGCTAGCATGAGATAGAAAAGGTCATCTGCCTAAAGAAATGCGGAGGAACAACGCTACCACGACCCTGAAATATAAAGAATTTGAAAATGCGTTGCCAGTAACTTTCTTTCAATAAAATTCTTTCCTTTCGATAATATTATTTTTGGATGCGAAAACTATATGATGATAGGGAAAGAAGCAGTTAATAGTCGCCGTGTTAGGAACAGGAGGAGAACCTTGTCCTAACATGGGCAGGTCAAAGACCTACAACCTCGACCAGAGATAAGATCTCTCCCGAGCGACCGAGACAATCTCAACCAAAAATAAAATCTCTCTCGAGCAATAATCTTGGCAAGAGATAAAATCTCTCCCGAGCAACCGTGTCAACCTCGGCCAGAGATAAGATCTCTTCCGAGCGACCGCGATAATCTCGACTAGAGATAAGATCTCTCGAGCGATAATTCTCAGCCAGAGATAAAGATCTTTGTCGAGCGACCGTCAACCTCGGTCAGAGATAAGATCTCTCTCAATCGAGATAAAATCTCTCGAGCGACAACCTCGGCAGAGATAAGATCTCTCCAAGCAACCCTCATCAAACCTTCAGCCAGAGATAACCTCGAGCGAGAGATAAGATCTCTCCCGAGAGAAATCGGCGATTGCAACCTCGGTCGACCAGCGATCAGAGATAACCTCATCTCAGAGATAACGATCTCTCGAGCGATAACCTCAGAGCGACGACAACTCGAGATCTCTTTCGGCTCGGAGAGAGTCTCTTCCCGAGCGACCGCGACCTCAGCTAGAGATAAGCTCTTCCGAGCACAACCTCAGCCAGAGATAAGATCTCGCCGCCAACCTCGGTCGATCTCTCCAAGCCCGAAAGATCTCTTCCGAGCGACAACCTCGGCTAGAGATAAGATCTCTTCCGAGCGATCGAGCCAACCTCGGCCAGAGGTAAGATCTCTCTCGAACGACTGCATCAACCTCGGCAGAGATAAGATCTCTCTCGAGCGACCGAGACAACCTCGACTAGAGATAAGATCTCTTTCGAGCGACATCCTCGGAGCCAACTTCGGTCGGAGAAAAGAAAACTCTTCCGAGCTTCAAAGAACCTCACCCACTGCCCATTAGGAATAGGAGGAGAACCTCATCCTAACGTGAAGAAAGTCAAAGGTCCCGTTCACCTTAGATGAGACGGAAGGAGAGGTCCTAACAACGGTCCTTATGTGCCCCCACAGCCCGTTAGGAATAGAAAGAAAATCTCGTCCTAATATGAGCAAAGGCTAAATTCGAGCTTCGAAGTCCACAGGAGATAGGATCACCATGAACCTCGACTGCAGGAGATAAGATCTCTCCCGAGGCAACCTCGGCTGTAGGAGATAAGATCTCCTCCGAGGGTCCGGACCAACTTCGACAGTAGGAGATAAGATCTCTCCCGAGGCAATCTCGACTGCAGGAGATAAGATCTCCCCCAAGCGCCCGCTTCAACCTCGACTGTAGGAGATAAGATCTCCCCCAAGGGTCCGAGCCAACTTCGGCAGCAGGAGATAAGATTTCCTCCGAGGCAACCTTGGCTGTAGGAGATAAGATCTCCCTCGAGCATCCGCATCAACCTCGACCACGGAAGATAAGATCTCTTCCGAGGCAACCTCGACTGTAAGAGATAAGATCTCTTCCGAGCGATCGCGTTGACCTCGATCAGAGATCAGATCTCTCCCGAGCGCCCATGTTAACCATGACTGCAGGAGAGGAGATCTCCCCCGAGTCAGCCTCGACTGCTGAAGACGATATCACCCCTTGGAGGAGCTCAACCCTCGACCTCGACCGTATGAGACGAGATCTACTTCAACTTTGGCTGGAGATGAGATCTCCCCCGGGCTTCAACTTCAACATCAACTTTAGCTGAAGATGGGATCTCTCTCGAGCTTCGACCTGAGCCAGCATGGAACCTAGAAGAAGACTTTGGCAGTCACCTTTTCTACATTTTCTTTCTTCGAGTTTCGAACTCGAGAGTGGGGGGAACTATTATTGGGGATAAACCCCACTCCTACCGAAGTCCAGTTCGATGCTCAACCTAATACAACCAGTAGCCGCAGAAGAGCTTCTACGGATGGATCTTATCCAAACTCCTTCAGCCGATCGAGCTCCTTAGCGGTCGAACTCCTTCGAACCCTTAGCGGCCAAACCGAACTCCTTCAACCGGCCGAACTGCTTAGCGGCCGAGCTCCTTGGACTCCCAACGGTTAGGCTTTAGCCAAGCCCCTCAGTGGTCGAGCTCCAGTCGGACTCTCCACGGTCGGGCCTGAGCCAAACTCCTTCATCCAATCGAACTTCTTAGCAGCTAAACTTCAGTCTGACTTTCGTGAGAGCTGAACTCCCTCCAAACATCCCCTCGACCAAACTTCTCAAAGAGTCGAACTCATCCCAGATGCCTCCTTCGGCTGGATTCCTGGATCCCTCGTTCAGACGAACCCCTACGAAAGTCGAACTCCTTCCAGGCTCCTTCAGCTATTGTTCCTTCCGGGCGACCCTCTCCAGCCATGTTCCCTTCGAGAGTTCGAACTCCTCCGAAATGGATACACGTCAAAGCTCTTCAGCCCTTCATTTGGCCCCGAGTAGTTCAATATCAAGACATCTGCAACCATCATCATCAGTCCGCTGCAGGCGATAGTGACCTGCTACCAGATGACGATGGCTATCACCATCAGCCCATTGCACGCACTGCATACAGCACCTCCCTCGAGACTGACTCTGTCGAACCTCGAGCGGCCCACCACCATGCGGCCACAGCTGTCACCATCAAGCTCCGCCTATAAAAAGGACCCTCCAGATATGCTAAAAAAAAATTTTTAAGCTCTAAGCTCTCCTCCCCTTCTCTAAGCTCGATGGAACTCATTCCCGAGCACTCCATTCCTATTGGTCAGAGCTGACTTGATCGCCGAAGGATCCTACCGGAGCCACCCACCATCGGCTCTAGATGAAACTTTATTTTGTAGGTCCCCGACGGTGACCTCATCCACCTCTGCTCCAGTCGGATCCGATGACGATCAATTTCTGCACCAACAGATGTGATGCACCAAATATGGTCATGTTAATAGTTGGATCTAATTAAATTTTTTCAGTAGAGGCCAAAGCGTACTGATTAGATTTTTGGGGCAAAATTAAAAATACTAAAAGTTGTTTAGAGAAATAATTGGTTATGAATCTATTCATAGATGTACATAAGTTAACCAACCAAAGTTGGGCTCGTGTGTAATTTGTGTGAAATCTAGTATCCACTAAAAAATTAAGAGTAATTTCTCAAATTGGAAATAGAGACTATCAATTCATATAAAATAGTGAAAAAATCTTTAGACTAAAGTCTAAATCTTTAAAGTAAATAATTCATATACTAATTAGGTATATGATTTTTTTTTGTACAGAAATGGCCACTATCCTATCACTCCGATCATTATTGGACTATGACAAACTCATGGGATCCAACTTCAATAGCTAGTATCGAAAGTTGAAAATCATCCTGAAGCATGAATGGATCTTGTATGTATTGATTGATCCGACACCCGAGGAGCCAGCCTCGAATACTAGAGGGATGGTTAGTGACACTTATCAGAAGTGGCTCAATGACTGCACTACCATTAAGTGCATAATGCTGGCTATAATGAATGATGAGTTCAGCCATAGGTTCGAGAATGCCTAGTCCGAGAAGATGCCTCAAATATTGAATGATTTCTTTAGCACGCCCGATGATGTTGAAAGGCATAAGACTAGTTGTATCATTTTCAATGCTCATATGAGGGATGGAGCATCAGTCACTAATCATGCATTGTACATGATCAAGATGATTGAACACCTGAGTAAGCTAGGCTTTTTTATGGATAAGCAGCTCGAGAAGGATACGATCCTAAATTCTTTGCCTAAGTTCTTTCTTCCATTTCTTACTCATTTTAAAATGATAAAGCCTGCAATGAACTACCATGAGTTATTGAGATTACTGTAGAACTTTGAGAAGGATCACTAGCTTCAAAAGGAGTCGATGAATATAGTGAGAGGATCTTCTTCTGGTCCTCGACCCTTTAAGAAAGAAAAAAATAAGAAGAAGAAGAACAAGAAGGTGCAGCCACATGCTTGGAATGTTAGCATAGGATCAAACTAAGAAGCATAAGTCCGATTAGAGCCAGGTGGAATGCTTCTTTTGTAAGAAGCAGGGGCATTAGAAAAGAAATTATCCTTAGTACATAACCTCTCTGGACCTAAACAGGCCGAGGAAGAAGCAAATAGTTGCTGGGCAAGATAATTATAAGATAACACCTTGTAACTTCTCAATTTATGATACTACTACCTAGGTATTAGATACCAAAAGCCCTTATCATTTTTGTAATTTGATGTAGGATTTGCATATCAGTAGGAGATTTAATAAAGACGAGAGATTCCTAGACGTTAGAGATGGAAGACAAGTTCCGGTTCTAGCTTTAGGAATTATGAACCTTATAATTAATTCTCATAGAGTTATTCTTAGTGATTGTCATTTTTGTCCAAGTTTTTTATTGAATGTTATGTCTGTAGGCCTTTTGGCCAAAAATAGTTATTAATTTTTAATAAAAGCAAATTTTTGTAATATTATTTTGAATGATGTCATAGTTTGTGTTGGATAATTAAATAACAAAATATATTTATTATCATAGCCTATTAACGTGGTCCAATCCTTTGATAAATGTTCTAGATTAGATGATGTGTCAGATATCTACCTTTGGCACTGTAGGCTAGGTGATATCAATAAGAATAGAATAAATAGGTTGACTCAAGAAGAAATTTTTGAAGTTAGTGATTGTGAATCACTTCCAACCTATGAGTCCCGTCTTCTTGGAAAGATGACCAAGTCATCTTTTACTTGAAAGAATGAGTGAGCCAGTGAACTCTTAGGTCTAGTATGTACTGATGTATGTGGACCTATGAGCTCAAGTGCTAGAGGTAGATATTTCTACTTCATAATCTTCACAAACGATCTATCTAGGTATGGGTATGTCTACTTAATGAAGCATAAATCGGAGTCGTTTGAAATGTTCAAACTATTCCACAATGAGATAGAAAAGTAAATTGAGAAGAATATTAAAACTCTTCGATCTGATCGAGGAGGTGAGTACCTTTTCAATGAGTTTCTGATATATCTAGGAGAGAATGAGATTCTCTCTCAATGGACTCCTTCTGAAATACCACAGTATAATGGTGTATCTAAAAGAAGGAATCGGATCCTATTGGATATTGTTCGATCTATGATGGAGTTTGCCGATCTACCGATCTTACTTTAGGAATATGCGCTCAAGTTAGCTTATTATATTCTGAATAGAATTTTGAGTAAGTCTATAGTTAAAATGTCATATGAGATATGGACATGATATAAGCCAATACTCTTGTACCTTAGGATTTGGGAGTATATCCAACTAATGTCAAATGTTTAGCAATGGATAAGCTCGGACCTAAGTCTGACAAGTATAGCTTTATTAGGTATCCAAAAAAGATCAAAGGATATTACTTTTATCTTGCTAATGAATAAAAGATATTTGTCAGCCTTAAGACAGTCTTTTTAGAAAAAGAGTTTTCTGGTGAAGGAACTAATGCTTTTAAGATCGAACTTAAGAAAATTTGGTAGGTGAAAAAATTGACACAAGTAGCTGAACCTAAATCGGATTTGATTAGATCAAACTTGAAGTCTACTGAACCTGCACCCTTAAGGCGATCTGGTAGAATACCATGTAAGTCAAATAGATACTATGATTTTTTGATCCGGGATAAAGATCCTATCAAACTCGATGAGAACAATGAGGATCTGATCACCTACATGAATGTAATGCAGAGATCTGACTCTAAAAAATGGCTTAAGGCCATGAGATCCGAAATAGAGTCCATAAAGGTCAACAATGTATGGACATTAGTTGACCTATCCGAAGGGATAAAATTCATAGGATGTAAATGGATCTTCAAAAAAAAAAAAGTGCAAACAAAAGGATGGAGACCTATAAAGTCCATCTGATTGCCAAGAGATATCGTCAACATTATGATATTGACTATAATGAGATATTTTTTTTCGTGGCAATGCTCAAGTCCAATCGGATCATGCCTGCCATAGTTGCCCATCTGGACTATGAAATCTGGCAGATGAATATGAAAATAGCTTTTTTGAATGAAAAGTTGGATGAAGAGGTGTATATGATATAATCTGAAGGATTTACATTTATAGATGAGTCTAAGGTGTGCAAGCTTCAAAAGTCTATTTATGAACTGAAGCAGGCATCTTGGAGTTGGAACATATATTTTGATAAGATGATCAAGACGTATGACTTCATTAAGAACGAAAAAGAGCCCTGAATATATAAGTGGGCTAATGGTCCAACAGTTGTATTTCTCATTTTTATATGTGGATGATATTCTCTTAATCGAAAATGATGTTCCTACATTATAAGAAATAAAAATATGGCTATCATCATAGTTCTCTATGAAGGATCTAGAAGAAGCTTTTTATATCCTAGGGATGAAGATCTATAGAGATAGATCTAAAAGATTGCTTGAATTGTCCTAGTCCACACACATAGACATAGTGCTGAAAAGGTTCAACATGGAGAATTTCAAGAAGGGCTATCTATCGATAGGCCATGAAATTTCTCTCTCAAAAAAAAATTATCCGACAATACCTCAAGAGAGAGAGCATATAAATAAAATTTTATATGCTTTGATAGTGGGTTTTGTCATGTATGCTATGACATGTATACGACTAAATATAGCATACTCACCAGAGATAGTGAGTAGATACCAATCTGATCCAAAGAAGAACCACTGGAAGGTTGTTAAAATCATGCTAAAGTATTTAAGAAATACTAAGGATCAGTGGTTTATTTATGATGAGTCAGACTTGAAACTTATGAAATTTATAAATTCTAATTTTCAATCTGATCATGATGATGGCAAGAGTGTGTCAGGATATGTATTTATCTTTAATAGTAGAGCTATCTGCTGAAAAAATTTCAAGCAGCACATCATGGTCGACTCAGTTTGTGAGATGGAGTATATCACTGTATCATATGCTGCTAAAGAAGCGGTGTGGTTGGGTAAGTTCATCACCAAGTTTGGAATAGCATCCTTTCTTGATGGTCCAATTTTACTCTTCTGCGATAGCTCTGGAGCCATTACTCAGGCAAAGAAACCAAAGGCATACTAGTAGACAAAGTATATTCTGCGCTACCATCTTATCCGAGAGATCATGGATCAAGGTGATATCGACTTTCATAAGATCGATGGAAAGAAGAACTTGGCCAATTCATTCACTAAAGTCATTGCAATGAAGGAGTTCGACGACTTTAAGTCAAAGATGGATATTCGATACTATACCGATTGACTTTAGTCAAAATAAAAAATTATTAGAAATAGTATTCCAAAGTCAATCATCAGTCTATTGATGGTTAAGCTAATTCTTGAACATGTATGTGAATTATTAATTGAATAAAAATTATTCTAATTTTTTCATCATAAATTTTACATCTTCTAATGAACTCTTATTTATTATGATAAAATTCTTAGAACTATTTAGAATCGATAAAGAAGAATTTATCATTTAGTCCTTAAATGTGTTCACGATCAAATAATATGTTGTTCCCAAGGACGACAACGTTTATCAAGTATAGATCATTTTGTGCCATATAGGTTGGTTATTCTCTTAACCAAAAAGTGTGGAGACATTTGGATTGAGTTAATTTGATTGAGTAATTATTTTTGGTTCAAATCCCATTGAATTGGATTCATTTGGATTTGACTCGATTAGGTTATAAGATGACCTAATCGCTGAGGAGGTTTGATCCTTGATTTGATCAGGAGTTGGACTTGATTAATTTCTGATTTGATTAGAATTTAATTGAGCATAATTAAGCCTAAATAAGTTGAATTTAATCTGATCTAATTGGGCCTACCCAAATTAGTTTGGATTGGTTCAATTGGATGAGAAAGTTTGAGACTAGTTTGATTAGTCTTCCCATGCACCACCTCAACAAGTTTTGCGCCAAAGCTTTCATCATGAGAAAAGGTTTCTCGTGAGATTTCTCCATGCAAGGGAGGGAGTGCATTTTTCTCTTCTCACGCATCTTATGGATTGGTTTAATCTGGTTGTCATTTGAATTCAAAAAGGATTTGGATTTGAATGGCTAACCACTTGATCTAAAATATTGGATTTTGGACGTGCATATAACAAGAGGTAGAAAAAGATAGAGAGGAAATCGTGACATCTGAAGAGAAAAGGTTTCTCTCGTGCGTGAGCCCTCCTCCTCTACTTGAGAAAATCAAAAAAGAAAGAGAGAGTTAGGCATAGGGTTTTGGGTGAGTGCATACCCTAAGATCTATCTAGGGTTTGGAAATCCAATCTATGAGTTACGAGGGTTGTGAGTTCACAAATTTTAGTGAAAAGCCTCCTCTACGTCTCTTCTACGTTCATTGGGATCCGAAGTGTCCAAAAATCCCATGAAGAAGATCATAAGAGTTTGATCTACATCAGCCATCGAAGGACCCTATATCGAGCTAGCACTCGGAAGGAGCTGATCGGGATCAGAACCTCGTGTGGATTATCCATGGAGGCCAGATGCGTGTATGGTTGCATCACGGTGATTAGATCTACATCAAAGAGATCAGATTATAGAGTTTGACTATCCACAAAAAGATAATGTATTCTGAATACGTAGAGCAGTAAAATAGTTTTATTGCTGACTATTTTTATTTTCAGATTTCATGCATACATATATATTACATTAGGTATTGCATAGGATTTTCAGATCAGATTTGTAGCTCTTAATAATATTATTTTCGTTGCATATATTTTTTGAAAAAGTTTTGAAAGTAGAACTAGAAATTCTGCGAGTATTTTCATTAACTTTCACCCCCGCCCCTTAATGGATTATGTAGAGCTCTGCATCTGAGTCACAGTTGGAGCATACTCCATCTACGTCCACATCAATTGCTCAGGAACCATCAGCATCTACTTCTCTATTGATATCTACTCCATCGATATTTGAGCCTCCACCGTCAGCCACATCTTCGATACATGCTCCATCGATCGATGCATCTCCACTAGCATCCACGTCGCACGATCCCATAGCCAATAAATATATATTTTTATTATATTGTTTATTTATTTATTTATATAGTATTTATATACTTATATATTTGCATAACATATTTTCATTACATATGCATTATCTAGTAAGATATTTCACGGTCTCACATGCATGCTGTATTTGTGGAACCACCTGCATCAAGTAATGGTGCACTATGATGAGGAGGAGAGGCCAGTAAGGAAGATCGTGCGGGAAATACATTTTTTTTTGAAATGCTTATGAGACGGTCCGACATTATTCTAGTAGTGCCCACAGACTGACGATTGATAGATGCTGCTGTTAAGGACCGAATGTGGGAGAAGATATGGATAATTATATCTTAATTATATTTATGTATTTTATATGTTTATACTATATTTGATTAGAATAATTTTGTAACTGATTTTTGATAACTTTGTGCTAAGGAGGTATGACTTTTCAGATCACGAAAGGGCTCGAGATGTCTGACTGAAGAAGATTGGAGAGTTATACCGAGGCTACAAGATCAAGCTCCATAGAGGATAGATCGAGCACCGACGAGACACTCTGAAGAAGCTTGTTCCTTGGATACAGGACGATCCCCCGAGTCAGTGGAAGGGGATGGTTAGACATTGAAGGAGCTAGGAGTTCGAGGTTTAATTTTTAATTTTTAATTTTTTTAATATACTTAAAATTATATTTAAATATTTTTAAATACTTATTATTTATTTGAATACTTGTTAGGCTACCTCCTATCAGAACCGAGAGAACCGGATAGCCCATAAGTATACGCACACTCTCGACCGTGAGTCTATAGCCAGTTGTGTGCATAGAGAGATAATAAATACTAAATCTTACTAAATAAATTAAATTAATATTTTTTTATATTTTTAATAAATCGGTCTATTGTTATAGCTGATGAGAGATGGATGATGCCTAACCATAGCGAGATCTTTTGATCCATCCATACGGATAAGAAGGACAGGCCGATGAATACCGTGATCGAAAGAATTTTTGTAAGTAATAAAGATATTAGTATGATTAGTATTATAGCATTTTTTATAATATTTTATTTAAATTTATAATTATAGAAGCAATTAGATGCGTTCGCGAGTGAGGGCTCAACACCTCTGGCCCTCATGACCATTTATCTCAGGTCTTGGGGCCTGAGCACTCTGGAAGGATCCAATGCAGGCCCGGACATACGCCAATGAGCTACTGATTTGAGGTGAGCATCTCTTCACATGCTTTCAATGTTGTTAGTCGAGAGCAGCTTGAGGAGGTGTTGGCGTAGGCAGCTCAGGCTACGATGCGGACAGATCAAGCTACGATATGGGCTACTCATGCTGAGGAGTGCACATCTCATTTGGAGGGCAACCTGAGCATCATGGTGACGAGGCTCAGCGCACATTTTGAAGCTGCCTTCGTAGGCCTTAAGAACATGTTGGCCGACGTTCCAGCTCCAGCTCCTCCAGCACCGACTCCAGCTCCAGCTCCTTCAGCTCATGCTCCATCTTTTGGTGACGATAATGATGTAGATTTAGAAAATTTTTGATGTTTTTTTTTAAAAAATATTATAATAAATTTTATTCAACAATAAAATTTGAGAATTTTATAAATATTCTTATATTTATAATATTTTCTTGTATTATTGAACTATATTTATTAGGTAAAAAAATATAAAAATTAAAAAATATTTTTTTTTTATTATTCAAAAGCTATGATGGTGGTTGTAAAATCGCTACCATAAGCGTGCCAATCGCTGTCGTAGGTTTCGTGCCAACCACTGCATCAGACCTATGGCAGCGATTTTGTAACCGCTGCTATAACCTATGGCAGTGGTTCACAAACCGCTGCCATAGATTTATCTTTAGCAGTGATTTTATAACCGCTAATATAGATTCTATGGTAGTGGTTATAAAATCGCTGCTATAGGTTGTCTATGGCAGCGGTTATAAAACTATTGCTATAGGTCAATTTATGGCAGTGGTTTGAAAAATGCTGCCATAAGCTTTCTATGGCAGCAGTTTAAATAATCACTGTCATAAACCTACGACGATGGTCGTAGTGGCAGCGGTTAGCTAACTGCTGCCATATGGTAATAATTTTTTAGACTATAGCAGCGATTATCAATCATTGTCATAGTTCTGTTCTGTAGTAGTGTAGCTTCTGTTTCTTTTCATCTGGCACACAGATGTAGCAAAGAGAACCGAATACTTTTATGTGCTTAGCACTTAGTTTCCTGCCACTCCAAGCTTCTATTGGTGTAGATCTATATACTGCTTTTGTTGGAAGCCTATTGAGCAAATAAACTGAGATATAAACTTCCTCAACCTAGAATTTCTTTGGAAGTTATTTCTCATTGAGCTTGCACCTGGTCATCTCCATGATAGTTCTATTCTTCCTCAGCAACTTCATTTTGTTGAGGAGAATAGGCTACTGTCACCTGGTGCTCCATGCCTTCTTGTTCACAAAATCCATTAAACTCACCAGAGGTGTATTCTCCTCCTTTATCCGATTTGAGAACCTTGATAGAACATCTACTTTGCTTCTCTACAAGGCCTTTAAACTTTTTGAACACTATAGCAACTTTTGATTTATGTCTTAAGAAATAAACCTAACACATTCTGATAAAATCATCAATAAACAAGATAAAATACTTGTTACCACTAAGAGATGGAGTTCTCATAGGGCCGCAAACATTAGCATGCATAAGCTCCAACTTTTGGGTTGCTCTCCAGGTCTGCTCCTTTGAAAATGGCTGCCTGTTCATCTTTCCTAACTGACATGCTTCATATACATTATTACAATTGATAACTGAAGGCAAATTAGTCACCAACTGATTCTGAGATGCATACTTTAGAGCTTTCATATTAAAATGACCCATTCTCTTGTGCCATAAATTAGACTCACTATAATCAACATGCACGGCAGTAAAGCTTCTATGCTTTAATTCAAGAGGAAAGTTTCTCAGATGGATCGTAAATCTTGCATGCATCACCTTTAAAATTTAAGGAGAAGCCATTTTCCATCATCTGACCAACACTTGGAAGATTCTTGCAAATTTCTGGAACAAGAATCACATCATCAATGTACTTCATTCCGTGCTCAGTTTGGATCTGAACTGTGCCTTTGCCTGTGACAGCAAGTCTATTTTTATTGCCAATCTTCACTGTTCCTTTGTACTCCGAATCCAACTTGCTGAATTTTGATGGATCTAGTGTCATATGGTTGGAGCAGGCACTATCTAATAACCATGACTCCTGACTGCTAGAATCTGCAACATGACACACAAAGAAAAGGTGATCTTCTCCGGTGTCATTTATTATGTAGTGTGCTTGTTGATTTTGGCTTTGTTGTTGATTCTGCTGCTGTTGTGAATTTCTTCTACAATCTTTGTCAAGATGGCCAAAATACTTGCATATTATGCATTGTGGTTTTCCTTTTCAGTAGCAATTCTTCTCTATATGGTTGGTCCTTTTACAAATGTCACAAGGAGGGAAAGGTCCCTTTTCCTCTTCTTCTTTGCCTTTATTAGCATATTTGCTTTTTCCCTCGTTGTTTCTTTTGCCATTTTTCTGCTGTGGAGAAGTTCTGGCTTTGTGCTTGGCCGTAAAAGCCCCTTCAACTGAACCTTCGCTTCGGGAAGAGATTCTTTGCTCATGTGCTTGCAAAGAACCTACAAGCTCGGTGATAGAGAGCTTGGAAAGATCTATTGCTGCAACTTTCGGAACAAATTTATTAGGTAAACTGATAAGAATTTTTTGGACTACTCTCTCATCTGTAATGGTGTCTCCATGTAACTTCATGTGATTTATAACTTCTATAAGTTTAGAAGTGTAATCCTTGACTGAATCTTCTTCTTTCATCCTCAATAGTTCAAAATCTTGTCTCAAGGTCTAAAGCTTGATGGTTCTAACTCTCTCAGAATCTTGAAACTCTTCATGCAAAGTATCCCAAGCTTGCTTGGCTGTTGTTGCACCAACAATCCTAGGAAAGGTTGCTTCTGTTACTGCTGAATTAATGAAAGATAAAGCCTTGAAGTTCTTGGTAGATTCCCTCTTAGCTTGCTTAATCTCAGCAACCATGGGATTGTCACCCAACTCCGTAGGTTGACAATCAATTTCTACCATCTCCCAGAGATCATGCGCCAAGAGATATGCTCTCATATTGACCAACCAAAAATCATAATTTTCCTCTTTCAATACTGGTGGGACTGGAAGAGAAGCTAAACTAGTTGAAGCCATACTGAAAATTGCAAATCTTAGGTTAATTTGTTGTTGTTGTTGCTGTTGCTAGTAGTCGACCAAGATTGGCCCTTAAGATTATTGAAGCTCTGATACCATAATAGAATAATTAGAAACTTTTCAGGATTTGGAATGAAGACTACTATTTTTCATTGATCCCAACATAACTTAAATACATGACAATTGGCAACTCCTAACAAACTCATTAATATCACATTGAGAACTTAACAAACTCACTAATGAGAACATTGGAAGACCAACTTCTTCTTAACTATCAATTAAATAGCCTTGGAAGCTGGAATGGCCAACTGTGGAAACTATCAACTTCATTAATAACTAGTACTGGACAGCAACTTCTAACACCATATACTTAAAGCACTTAAGTGACCGGATTCATATTTCTCTTGTTTTGTCATTCTCCCTTTTTTTGGCCTCCCTCGTTTTCCTTTTTCTCCTCTTTTCCAAGTGAACAGAATTATCTTCTTTTCTTTTTAAGGCAACGGACGACAACATCTTGCAAGCTGGCGCATCTTTTAATTTTCCACGGTGGATGGTTGGCCTATCACTTCATCCCAAATGCTTCCAAAGAAAATTCCTTTTGAGGAGAGAACGAATGTCTCGTTCTCTTTTTTATGTCTATATATTGTTTTTTGTGCGACAGTGAACCACAAAGCCTATAGGATGTTATTTATTTGTCATCTAGGCAGTAGCATCACTTACCCTTTTTTTTTTTTTCCTCTCTTTTTTTGCTAAGAAACTTCATACTACTATCGTCACATTAAATAATGTGGCAAAATATCAACCCCTGCTTTTCAGTGCATTTTTTTTTTTTTTTTAACTGCATTTCAATTGTACAGGATATGTGCATTGCACATCACGTTGCATGTAATAAGCACCAAATTCTCTAGTATTACCATACTATAATGAAGAAATGTGCAACAAATAATACTATAATATAGTAAGAATTAGATTTCCTTACGATTCTTCAGGACGACATCCCAACTAATCTGTCTCGCAGCATTTACCTTCGTTATTTATTTTGAACCCTTACTCTTAGGATAAGAGCAATCCTACGATAACTCAAAAAGATCATTAATTGCATCAATCGCGTTCCTTCATCTAGTGGCACACTTCATAGGAGAACAATGGCAATACAGCACACCAATTAAGAGATTTTTTTTAGTTACTTAAGCATGTTCTAATTAATAAAGGTATTAGATCTTCAATACCACAAATCCCACCATTTGGAGATGGTGTAACACTACATTTTGACCACCTATGAGAAGAGACCTCTCCACCACAAGAAAAGCAAATAGGCTTCGTCCGAGCCGACGCACCTTTTGAAAGCTCCACCCCTAGAAGCCTAGCTCCAGTTGATGAGGGACCCTTTCAAGGCCAACAGCCGGCCATCTATTTCTTCTACGTTGATTCGATATCTACTCCCCAGTGATTGCATGCAAACAAGTCTAAAGGATTAGGTAAGTTGGACATCAAGTTATGAAACTGCCAAGTTCCATTCAAGCCCCACATCATCACACTTCATATATCGGGCCTAGCTAGTATTGGGCATGGCCTGCCCAAGCCTAGCACGCTCCTATTCTTCCAATGGCTTTCTCCTCCACAGCCTTTGCTCCTCTAGCACTCGTTCTTCTCCTTCTTGGGAGCACCTCAGCGCAGCTCTGCACCAACTTCTACGCATCGTCATGCCCCCAAGTCTTTAGCGCTGTGAAACCCGTCGTACAGGCTGCAATAGCGAAGGAGCAGCGCATGGGTGCCTCTCTTCTTCGCCTCTTCTTCCATGATTGCTTCGTCCAAGTAGTCATCCTTCTTAATATAATTTTTTTGGTTTCCAATGCCTTAACTTTTTGAGCAAGCTCTTTTCGAACATTAAACCAAGTATGTTACCTTTGTTAATTTATAGGGTTGCGATGGGTCCCTGTTATTGGATGACACATCCAGTTTCGTGGGGGAGAAGACTGCGGTACCAAATAACAACTCGGCGAGGGGTTTCGACGTGGTAGACAACATAAAGGCCGCAGTGGAGAAGGTTTGCCCGGGCGTTGTTTCGTGTGCCGACATCTTGGCCATCGCCGCGAGGGACTCGGTGGTCATTGTGAGTGTCGACCGATCCACTGTTGCTTATGGTCTTTTTCATCAAAATAGTCTTTTGATTAACTAAAGAGAGCTTGTTTTGCAGCTTGGAGGACCAAACTGGGATGTGAAGTTGGGGAGGAGGGATTCCACGACAGCAAGCCTTTCTGGAGCTAACAATAACATCCCCCCTCCTAACTCCAGCCTTAGCAATCTCATCTCCAAATTTGCAGCTCAGGGTCTTTCTACACGGGACATGGTTGCCCTCTCTGGTATAAAAACCAAATCATCAAACACATTCATAAAGTACAAGATTAAATAATGCAAACGTATTGTTATGCATTTTAATCAACTTTGCTGCCGAGGTGTTTGTCTTGTTGCTTCCCATCTTTCTATGGTTGGCTGTAGCACAATGTCCTTTGCCGTGCATGGGCCACCCGCATCCCTTAATGGTCGCCATCAAAAGATGAACAACCATTAAATAGTATGTACCATATATAATCTGGCACATGCTCCTGGACCGTTTTAAACGATGGCCGTCCATCTTCTAATGATGGCTTCTTATCATTCAAAGCTGTTTGCTACCTCAAGTGTTGGACTGGCAGACTAGCATTTTTTGACCGTGTCGGATTCTAAATCTTTTACTTAAAGTAATAGTGTGTAGGTTACGTGTCAGCTGGTAGCATCACACAAATGTCTCATATGAACTGACACCATCTGCATCGATGACATCTTTGGAACGTGACATGTGATTGAAAAAGAAGAGACGCTCCACTGCCATTCAAAGAAAAAAAAGAGACAGGCTCCTAAGACGGTATAACATCAATTTGAATGGCTGGCAGCATGAAGTTGATGTCCAGGTCGTACGTAATTACCTGCTACCTTGATAACATATTAAGCAAGGACAAAATAAGCAATACAACGATCAAATTAACTTATCCAATAAAAAAAAAAAAAGTCAAATTAACTTAATTCAAAGACCAGTAAGTTAATCTCATGCTCAATGACCACGTAAACATCTTAATCATATTCTAATTTCTTGAGAATCTTTATTATATTTCTGTAGGTGGCCACAGCATCGGGCAAGCACGATGCACCAGCTTTAGAGCCCACATATACAATGATACTGATATAGATAGTTCCTTTGCCAAGATAAGGCAGGCGAATTGCTCGAGCACGTTCGACTCCAGGGACAACAATTTAGCACCTCTGGATCTCCAGACTCCGATTTGCTTCGACAACAATTACTACAAGAATCTCATCAACAAGAAGGGCCTCCTTCATTCAGACCAAGAGTTGTTCAATGATGGATCCACCGACTCTCAGGTTACGACTTACAGCAATAACCCTAGCACGTTCAACTCTGACTTTGTTGCTGGCATGATCAAGATGGGAGATATTAACTCCCTCACAGGAAAGAGTAGTGAGATTAGGAAGAATTGCAGGAAGGTTAACCAAGGGTAACAAGTGGCACTTATGATTGGTTATACCACCTATATTAGAAAATGATAGCTGGAAAGGCGTTTAAAATTATGATATTGGGTCTCTTTTTTCCTTGAAAACTATTGTTGTGCTTTGTTTGCTTTCCTCTATCGTGTATTAAGAGTTCCACTTTGTTGGTTCGGTGTGTATTGAGTCACTGGTTATGGAAGGGTATGATATTGATTATTGAGTAATAAAAATTAATCAAAGTTATTACTGGTCTCAATGTCTCATCATTTGAATCAATGAGCTTTTGAATGAATTCATTTCTCGAAGGAGTGTTGAACAATACGCTTGAATCGCTAAGCTTCCGAGGGGCGGTCCGGCCAGTTAGTGATTTTTTTTTTTAAAAAAAAAAAATTTAAAGCTTTTGGGGTATACAAGGGAGGCAGGAACATAAGAAAAGAAAAATACAGAAGAGGAAAAGGGGTCCCATAGGCATCAGCGGCTAACGTGAAAAGAGGGGCAGGATAGCTTCTGCAGCACGATGAATGTCACCATCCGAGCCTTGATCGGCCGCCGATTGTTTCCTATCTAAAGATATGCATGGCTTGGAATGGTAGCAGGGTGAGCTTTTATGAACCGCCAGGTATCTTTCGACAAGAGATTGGAACCGGGAGAATTAAGCATAACCGTTAACCCAATCGACCACGAGTTTCTAGTCTCCCCTCCACCCAAACTTGCGAAACTTTGAACCAGATTATGGCACTGTATAAACCCACCCATACAGCTCTCAATTCAATATTAGGCATATTGAGGAGAAGTACCTGGTTCGGATATGGGTCAAATAGATAGATGATCATGCAAAACCCTAACTCGCCTTAGAAACTTGAACGAGCGGACAAAGTTAAACAGGGCAATTTGAACGAGACGGGAGTTACAAAATCAATTCAATTTCTTTTGCCACAGAGAGGAAATTTGTTGAGAAACATATACACATCTAGATTGGATTTGGAGTGAATTTTTGGACCACCCATATCCATTGCCGGTTGGTTTTTGAATATCCAATGGGATGGAGTAAACTGCCATCTCTAGAAATACCAGCTGGATGGATATGCCTGCCTCTATGATCTCTAATTACAAATCTCCTACCATAGCTGTTGAAGTCAAGACTCTATAGGCTTTGAAACTGATTAATGTTGGAAGAAGAATCCACGTGGTTTGGTGAGCCTTGACAGCAAAGGCACCGAGACTGGGTTGCCTCCAGCCTACTCGAAAACGACATTGCCTTCTTTTAGAAAATTTCGGAACTTTTCAAAACTTGGGGAGCGAGTACATGATATTAAATAACAATAAAGAGGTTAAAATCTATAACAAAGTAACTTATCGATGAAATCATCCAGAGAAAAAGATGCCATGAAGCTGACGCTAAGCTTTCTTTATTGTTTCTTTACTGACTTCTAATTTTCCTCCATTGGAATTGGGTTCTGATGAGGTTGCCGAGCCCCAAGATGAAACTACACCAATAATATTAATAAAACTCGATCAAACTAGCTACAGCCATTTGGTCATCTTTTAGATTGAAAAAGCTTTAAATAATTTCACATGATCACCAAAAAGACATCTGAAAAGCATTATTCAGTGCAACAAGTTCTGGTGCAGATCTATTAAGATACAGGGCCACAATTAGACCTTTCCCTTGGCTCGTTCTGAGTGCATGGTTAGGTAACCATTAACCATATGACCGATCATTAGACATGGTCACCGAGAATAAATTCCATGCATATATATGGATTTATTATGTCCATTCCTTTGCTTTGACCAGTGATTCACCGGTCTTTCTGCCCACCAGAAAGGAAAAAACTATTGCAACACATGCTGGTTGCTAGCTCCTTTATTAACAGTATCAGAACAATCGAATAGCTTCCTAATGTTCCCTGATTGGCTGTTGTGATAGAATAACATCCACTGTTTGACTAGTCCAGCTTTAATTAAATTTATGCAATGAAACAATGACTCCAATAATGGTCATTGTCGGCCATTATAGTTGAATCAGAGGCAAAACTCTGTAGCCCAATTACATGAGTTATATAAGAAACCCAGTGAAGAAAGAGAAATGCGAAAACAAAGCAAGCAGGACTTCCATAATCTATCACTCAAGTAACAGCTTAAAAAAATTTCTGGTGCTCTGGGCCACAATGGAGGGGCTTCTGATCAAGCTATCCAATCTTTTTGTCTAATATGGACTCGGTCAGGCAATGCCCAACATTTGGTCTCAAATATCAAATCCAAAACCAATGGATGGTCAGGATATTAAGACTTATTGTTCATGGATCCAGTCCAGCCCAGAGCCAACCAAAGACTTGGGTCAAGCATATACCATAAGCACAAAAACCTAAATATGATGGCAGTTAGAAAATCTACCAACCATGGTATGATACTACCTGTAACAAGACTTACCAAGGGTGCATCATACTGCATTTCAAATATTCATAAACCAAAATAGATACAGGGGTGCGTACCATACCAACATGACCGGAACACCATGACACCACAAATGAGTAGGAGGGCAAGGTTATAAGTTTAAGAAGTCATTGAAAAATTGAAGAAGAATGTGAAGAACCAATGGATGGCTTTAAAGCCAGAATCTATCAAAAAAATATATAGTTAGATATGAACAAAGAGGCATAAAATTTGCACAATCTTTCACTCAATACAACGTTAAAGCCTATCTTTACATGCTTGTGAAATAGTCATTAAGGAAACTAAAGTAACTGAAATGAAATTAAAATTAGCTTGACCTATTGCATCACCACAATTGGAATTATTTTACATGACCGCATAACCCACTGTATTTTAATATAGCAAACTTCTGGTCCCCAATGATGACCTAAATGTTTTTTAGCTTCTGACTGAAGCAGAGTTATTGTATCTAGAAAAACACTCATAATTATATGTATTTCTTAAACTTCAAAAAATTCCAATTCTGACAGAGTGCTCCCTCATCTCTTAGAGTCACGTTTCTAGGATTTTCTGTTCCCGTCTCTTACAACCATACATAGAAAAAAGTGGCATATTTTGGAGATAAAGTCGGTCTTGTGCTCAAAATAAATGATCTACATTAGAGATTTTTGCAATAGCATTATTCATATTATTGGGACAATCGATTTACTCCCCCGAATTAATATCGACATTCCAACTGACGGTCGGTATTGCCAATGATGCGATAGTGACAACATTTTTTCAATTACGTGGATGTCCAAAAGCTTCACGACCCACTTGGAGCTTCACTCCCGACAGATGCTGTTGGAGCTTTCCCACGTCTTCGACTAGGTGGCCGCTCAATCGGAGTCGGCATCCATTCGAACATAAGGGCGGTCTGAGAAGCTGTCGGCTGCGGTTCAGCCAACCCAACTTCAGGCATCGATGGTGCTCGAGATTAGAAATTAATTATACCTTAACACTTAAAAATTTTAACACCGAGGAAACTTGATATTTAGAAAATTTTCTTCTTCATTCACACTTGAAATCATTACAAAATTTGGCCAAAGCCTAGTTACAAGATCGGATTTTTATCCGTTAACAAAAAAATATGAAAAAAAAATCTATTACATTCATGCCGATCAACGATCGGTATCTTCTATTGCTACCGACTCTACGACGATCGGTACTGGAGCGGCTTCTCCAGAAGTCAGGACAGGCTCTGCAACAGCCGATGCTTCTTCTTCAACCAGAGCAGCAACAACTTTACTTGACTCGTCTTCATCATCAGACTCTGGTATGGTAATGCGGCTTAAATCTAGATCGGATAAATCTTGCCGACCGCATCTTTACCATCTTCATATCCGGTCCAGTAAGATGCGACCACCCTCAAGAATTTCATTCTTGAAGTCCTCCGAGCTCCGATATTCTTTGATGGCCTGCTCCGGCACCTAACTGAGAGCCGCCTGAGCCGACTTTACTTCTTTTTTAGCAGATACCGACTCTAATTCGAAGGATCGAAGTTTGTTCCACTCCTCCAACTCCTTGACGTAATCGTCCCGTTCCTTTCGAAGCCGATCGATTTTACATCTTTTCTTTCTAATTTGAGACTCCAGAGTCTCAACGATCCACTGAGCCGACTCTAGATCAGCACGCCAACTCCAATCCAGTGCACGCCGACTCCAGTTCAGTATGTGCCGATCCTAAATCGACGCAGACCGATTCCAATTCGGCCTTCAGTCGGAAGACTTCTTCTATCTATTTCTTCACCCACTCCACCGCCTCCTTCTCATGATTGGCCGCAATTTGAAGGTGTTCAAGGGCATCGTTCCTCTCTATTTGGCTGTCGTGACCTTGTCGGACCAAGCCCGATGCAAGTCGCTAAACGCCCGATACCCCTTCTCCAGTGCCGACATACCGTGCGCCAACTGCATAGAAGAAAAATATAAGTTAAGAAGAATAAGTAAAAATAAAATAACAGAAAGTTTCAATTAACTTACACTAAGAATGACTAGGTAAAAGGAAGAAAACATGTTAGACATCGTCCGACTCCGCCTGTTATCTCTATCAGCTGGGAGAAGAATAGCTTCGACAAGCTGCTTCGCCAGTGTCGGATTTGTCAGAGCCAACTCTTCAATGGGGATGCGGATGTCCGAAAGCTCCATAGACCCACTTGGAGCTTTACTTCCGGTAGCTGTTGCTAGAACATTCCCACGCCTTTGACTTGGTGACCACTCAATTAAAGCCGACATCCATTCGGGCATGGGAGCGGTCTGAGAAGCTATCGGTCGTGGTTCGACCGACCCAACTTCAGGCATCGATGGTCCTCGAGACTAAAAATTAATTATACTTTAACACTTAAAAATTTTAATACTGAGGAAGCTTGATATTTAGAAAATTTTCTTCTTCATTCACACTTGAAACTATTACAAAATTTGGCTGAAGTCTAATTACAACAACGGATTTTTATCCATTAACAAAAAATAAGGAGAAAAAATCTATTACATTCATGCCAGTCAACGATTGGTATCTTCTATTGCTACCGACTCTATGACGGTCGATACTGGAGCGGGTTCTCTAGAAGTCAGGGCAGGCTCTACAACAGCCGATGCTTCTTCTTCAACCAGAGCAGCAACAACTTTAGTTGACTCGTCTTCATCATCAGACTCTGGTATGGTAATGCGGCTTAAATCTAGATCCGAATAAATCTTGCCGACCGTATCTCTGCGATCTTCATATTTGGTCCAGTAAGGCACGACCGCCCTCAAGGATTTCATTCTTGAAGTCCTCCGAACTCTGATATTCTTCGATGGCCTACTCCCGCGCCTGACTGAGAGCCGTCTGAGCCAACTTCCCTTCTTTTTTAGCAGATGCCGACTCTAATTCGGAGGATCAAAGTTTCTTCCGCTCCTCCAACTCCTTGACGTAATCATCCTATTCCTTTCGAAGCCAATCGATTTTACGTCTTTTCTTTCTAATTTGAGACTCCTGAGTCTCAACGATCCACTGAGCCGACTCTAGATTAGCACAAGCTGACTCCAATCTAGTGCACGCCGACTCTAGTTCAGTATGTGCCGATCCTAAATCGGCACGGACTGATTCCAATTCGGCCTTCAGTCAGGAGACTTCTTCTATCTATTTCTTCTCCCACTCCACCGCCTCCTCACGATTGGCCGCAATTTGAAGGCGTTTCAAGGGCATCGTTCCTCTCTGTTTGGCTGCCGTGACCTTGTCGGACCAAGCCCGATGCAAGTCATTAAATGTCCGATACCCCTTCTCCAGTGTCGACATACCGTGCACCAAAAAGAAAAATATAAGTTAGGAAGAATAAGTAAAAAGAAAATAACAAAAAGTTTCAATTAACTTACACTAAGAATGACTAGATAAAGGAAGAAAACATGTCAAACATTGTCTGACTCCGCCTGTTATCCCTATCGACCGAGGAAAAAATGGCTTCGACAAGCCACTTCGCCAGTGTCGGATTTGTCAGAGCCAACTCTCCAACGAGAACGTGGATGTCCGAAAGCTTCATAGACCCACATAGAGCTTCACTTCCGGTAGCTATTGCTAGAGCTTTCCCACGCCTTTAACTTGGTGGCCGCTCAATCGAAGCCGACATCCATTCGGGCATGGGGGCAGTCTAAGAAGCTGTCGGTCGTGGTTAATAGCCAAATCCGATCTAAAATTTTCTATATAAAAAGCAACCTGACCCGTAGGTGTAGAAGTGTCACCCAACCATCCAAATCAGGCACGGACAATCAAAACTGCTTCAAAATATGATATTATTGTTAGATATATGTGCCCTAGAAGCCAGAATTGGCTGACACTTGTAATACACTTCTAGGGGCAAAATTGTAATTTTGACTATAATCAATAAAATGGATTATTTTCTATCACATATGTGTATTTAGGGTCTGTGATACATCCTTTGAGTTAATGGTAATGATAATTCATATTTTCAAGAGTTGAAAATTTAAGGCATGAATAATCATTATTAACTCATAAACAGCTCCCGACCATAGGATCATCATGAGGATGGTGATTGATCCGGAAGGTTGATGTACGATCGCTTCTCTTTAGTAGATGAGTCTTGAGTCTACGGTGTGGAGACACCGGAGCGAAAGTACAGGTACTCATTAGAGAACGAGGGCACTGAGCGTGACCACCTCGAGTAGTCATTAGGGAGTCTACCTTCTCGTCAATGACTGACTCGATGCTGCAGTAGTGTGTCTGGTTCTTTGACCTGAGATGCATCGGCAGTTCACCTTGAGGGTGTTATAGTTTGACTACACCATTACTCGGTCTCCTAGCCATATGGAACCCTGAGGTGTATGTTGGCTATAGCATGTTCATTGTAGGAACTGGATTGCATCAAGATGGAATCTATCTACCTCGGTGGTAGAGGAGCAGCCCTATGATAATCATGAGAATCAAGTCCTGAAGCCCATGGCCATGGCAGAGTGAAATAATAGAAAGAGTTTCTATTTAGGTTTTCACATTGGACTCGAATCGAATGATTACATCATATGACAGAGACTAGGGTTTGACGAGTTCACCTTAACCCTAATCTGATCGGGGCTCAAGATAGAAGAACTTAATCACACAGGTAGCTGCACCAAGAGGTTCGCATTCAGCTCTGATGGGTTGCCACCATATACTGCTAGGTGTCACTGGTGGATTTTGGGAGCAATTAGAATGATTTAGATGATCGATCATTCTAGCTGTTCGAATCAGAAGAGTTCTGATCCATCGAAAGGAGTTTCGATGATGTCTATGATAGAGATCATGACATATCCCATTACCATACAGAACTGAACCTAACTGGGTCACACAAACAAGGGTTTGAATCTGGTGATCATCAATTGAACTGATCTAGTTCAATTGATCTGAATGAGATTCAATTAGGTTCAAGAAAATCGTGCTAGCACTCGATTGAACCTAACGTTCTTCTTTTGCTATCATAAATAAGTTGTCCTGACTGAGCCAAAGGAGTTTGTGCTCAATCAGAGGCCTTCATATGGTCTGACTGGAGGTTGTCCAAGTTAGAGAAGGTTGTCTTATTTTGTAAGACATTACCTGCCATTTTTGGTCACCTGCCATTTCTTGTTCTTTGACTTTGGTCAAAAGTCTACCTTTGACTGGTCAAACGTTGACCATTGACCCTTTGACTTTTGACCACATGTCATGCACCTATTGGAGAGCTGGTGGGGGCCTGTCCCCCTGCCAGAACCTGGCAAGGAGAAGGGCGCACGCCAAGGGTGGCGTGAGCCCAAGTAGGAGGCGCCTAGGAGTCCTTGTTGGACAAGGACTCCATCTCCTTTTTGGATTCCAATTAGAGTTCTTCTAAGAACCAACTTTGACTGGTCTTAGGCGCCCTCTAAGGAGGAATCCAGGGGTCTCTATTCCAACCAATCAGATTTAGATCTGATTTCACAAAGGGTTGTGATTGGTTGAGAGGAAGAGGAGTTGGATCACGCTTAGTCTATAAATAAGACCCTGCGCCCAACTCAGATTCTATGCTAATGCAATTCAATTGAGAAACCCCACGCCCCAAGGCTGCCTCTCCCCTCCTTCTCCACGCCATAGCTTCTTCTCCCCTTGCTCTCCACGTCCAAAAGGTGTTTTGGACTTTGGTTGGTGCGATTCAGATCAAAGAAAGGCGATCAAAAGCAAGAAGGCTGCGCTGCTGCAAAAGGACGACTGCAGATCTTCAAAAGAGTTTTGAAGATCCTCCAGATCAGATCCAGATCTGATTTTTGGAGGCGTGATAGAGAAGAAGAGGATCTCCAGATCCAACCCGAGTGGATACCGGTAGAGGCCAGGCGCTTGCGTGGCTAGATCCAGAACCTTCCGCTGCAATCAGGATCATCTACAGGGTAATAGGATTACCCAAATCAGGTAAATTAAATTTGATTTAATTTATCTTATTTTATTTTATTTATTAAAATAATAAGAATCAGATCTGAAACATATCAAGATCTGATTGGGATCAAGAAAAAAAAATTTTGAAATATATCTCTTGATCTGATCAGATCTGGACGAACCTGGACCGGGAAATCAGGATTTCCCTTCAACTGGTATCAGAGCCATGGTTCTAAAATTGTTTAGATCTGATTTTAAATTTTATTTTAATTAGAAAATAAAGTGATTTCAGATGTCACATGAGATGTGATCAGATCTGAAATCAGAAAAAATTAAAATTAAATAATTTGGATCTAAGAACATGAAGATATGCATGACTAGTTCTAGAATAGAATAGTTCTATAGAATAGTTTTGCATGTCTTTGATTTAATCTGATTAAATCATATTTTAGATCTTCTTATTTACTATTTTCTGATATTATAAGTGTTATAATAACATCTGACATCTAAAAAATAGCAAATAAAAATTATTTAATTTTAAATATCATATGAGATATGATTGATGCATGTCTAGACTAGTTGTAGAATAGTTCTACATAATTGTCTAGATTAGAATTTATTTTGATTAGATCAATTTAAATCTAATTTTTTAGATTATTATGAGATAATTTAGATCTGAAAATATGCATGATTTGATACATGAGATGTATGCAAAATATGCCATGATTAGATCTAAATTTGTATATATATGAGATATATGATATAGATCTATAACTGTTTTGTAGTATTACATGTTCCTGATTAAGGCGTTCCTCTTGGCCGTCCGGTCATAAGAACGAAGAAGGGTTTAAAGGCCCTCTCTTCCCATTCGATGGGGTGTTCTTATGACGTGTAGGGGTGCTGCGTGTTCGTCCTTAATCAGAAACCAAAACTTACTTTCTGCAAAACCCTAGATCCTGAAACCCTAGGATTTATTGTGCATATTTTGTTTATGAACCCAACTTAATTAAGAATTAAGTTTATGGAATATTCAATTAGGTCTAAAATTGAGAATTTCAGATCTAAGACATATTCATAATACTGGGTTCGGGCTTGGGTAGCTCAATTAGGTCTAAGCGGTTGATCAAACCGAATCAAGAGTTGGTTAGATGGGATCAACAATGCTTAAATTGACCAGCCTAATAGGATTAAGTCTGGGTCAAGATCGAGTCACGATCAAGCAAGACCTAATTAGGCTCAGAGGTTAGAGTCTGGATTGTAGGCTAACCCAATTGGTTCTGGACTCAACAATTTGGTGTCTAAGGTAAGTTTGGCATAGACGACCGACTGGTTTTTAATTGGAAGCTACTCGACCTGAATGCGTTCTTGTGCGAGTTAATGGCATATTCCTTCCACCGGTCTCACTTACCTGGCCATATCTGTTGACACAGTTCTGATCTGAGGTGGTCAATAATCCGAGCTAACCCATGCCACTAGGTTAGTCATAATTGTTATGACTAAGCCAAGTCTAGTTTAATGAGACCTGAATCAATTCTCCCTAAGAAAAGATTAAGTCTGAGGTCTTCCACCATTGTAGATGTGCGGGCCCTTCCCGGGGTTGATTGTTCTTGGCTGGATACAGTGGCTCAGTTGCACCGGGAAGACGCAACCATGTCTATTAGGCATTGGATGCTATGGGCTGGAGGATGAGTTGGGCTCAATATTTCGGATACGGTGAGAGACTCAATTAGGAACCCAGTCTATGCAAATGGTGGGTCTGACTTAACTAAGGAGTGGATCAATATTCCGGATACGGTGAGATTCATGAATTAGAGACCAAGTTTGGGTGCACCATGATTAGAGAATCATTGAACAAGAGTTGTTCACTCATTGGCTAACCCATCACCAATAACTGTTAGGTGAGGTGATGAGTCAGTTGGTGAGACCGCACCACCCACTAGAAATCATTAATCGTGGAGATTTTCGCATCTCTACAGAGGGAGTGTAGGGATCCGAGAAAATAGTGGGAGCTAATTTGTTTAAAAATAAAATTCCCTAAATAAATTGGTCAAGTCAAAATTACAAGTATCTAACTAGAATCTTTGACTCTCTACAGGAAAAATGTCTGCGTCCAACCCATTGGCACGTATCCTAGACACACATAGACTGACTGGACCCAATTATAAAGATTGGCTCAGGAACTACAAAATTATTTTGGGTTCCGAGAAGTTAACCCATGTTTTGGACCAGGACCCTCCCACATTACCAGCCCGTCCATCTGTTGAACAGAGAGCGTCTCTGGAAAAATGGATTGACGAAGATAATAAGGCCAGATATTACATGTTGGGCTCGATGTCTGATGAGCTCCAGCGCCAACATGAAGATATCGGGACTGCTCGCCAAATGTTGGCTCACCTACAGGAGATGTTTGGTGAACAGAGTCGCGCAGCCAAATATCAAGTCACGAAATGACTTTTTAAGGCTAAGATGCGTGATGGGCAGTCAGTCCAAGATCACTGTCTGACAATGATCAAGGACATGGAAGAGCTTGAGAAGCTCGGTGTGAAGTTGGACTTGGACCTGCAGAACGATATTATTCTGCAATCCTTGACTGATGCATATGGGCAATTCATCATGAATTACCACATGCATAAACTTCAGAATTCCTTGGCCGAGTTAATGAATATGCTGGTTACCGCTGAGCTTTCTATGAAAGGTTCTAAAGGCTCAGTTCTTGCTATGGAACGGACTTCTTCCAAAAGAAAGTCTTATGGAAAGAAAAAGAAGTCTGTGAAAAAGCAAAAGGTGGAAGGATCAAAGAAGAAGAAGGCAGAACCGAAGAAGAAGGTCGATGTCAAAGGAAAGTGTTTCCATTGCAACAGCGACGGCCATTGGAAGCGGAACTGCCCTACTTACCTGGCCACCCTAAAGAACAAGAAGGAAGGTCCTTCTGGAGGTATGCTCGTTATTGAGTCTAACCTTACGGTTTCTTCTGCATCCAGTTGGGTGCTTGACTCTGGTTCTAGTGCTCATCTGTGCACTTCTATGCAGGGTCTTGAGGATAGCAGGAGGTTGAGGGATGGAGACATGATCCTACGCGTCGGTAATGGAGCAAGAGTTGCTGCAGTAGCCGTGGGAACATACCCTCTTCGATTACCATCTGGTTTAGACTTAGTTTTAAAAGACTGTTATTATGTGCCTGCAGCTAGCAGGAATTTGATTTCTGTTTCATGCTTAGCACAAGAAGGTTATGTGATCACCTTCTTTAAGGACCATTGTAACATTCTTTATGAAAGAAATAAAATTGCAAATGGTTTCCTTATTAATGGTCTTTATCAGCTACATATTGATGTACCTATTTTAACTATCGAGCAAAACGTGAATGCCAAACGACCTAGGGATAGTCCAAACGACAGATATCTATGGCACCTGAGATTAGGTCATATAGCAGAAGATAGGATCAACAAATTGGAGAAAAATGGGCTATTGAGTCCATTGACTTTTGAGTCATATCCAACTTGTGAATCTTGTCTTCAAGGCAAAATGACTAAACTCCCTTTTGTTGGACATGGGGAGAGGGCCACAGATCTCCTTGCCCTAGTACATACTGATGTGTGCGGCCCATTTGATGTGCCGGCTAGAGGCAATTTTGTCTACTTCATTACTTTACCGATGATCTGTCTAGGTATGGGTATGTGTATCTTATGAGACACAAGTCTGAAGCTTTTGAAAAGTTCAAAGAATTCAGACATGAAGTAGAAAAACAAACAGAAAAACCCATTAAGGTTCTTCGATCAGATCGAGGAGGTGAATACCTTAGCCGAAAATTCCTAGACTATCTTAAGAAAAATGGCATAGTCTCTCAATGGACTCCACCAGGAACACCTCAACTCAACGGGGTTTCAGAACGGAGAAATCGGACTCTATTGGATATGGTTCGATCCATGATGAGCTTCACAGACCTTCCTGATTTTCCTTTGGGGACATTCATTATTAACTTCAATTTATCTACTGAATAGGGTTCCCTCTAAAACCGTTCCTACCACACCGTATGAGATATGGCATGGTAAGAAACCAAGTCTGAGTCATCTCAGAATTTGGGGTTTGTCCGGCTCATGTCAAAAGACAACAAGCGGACAAGTTAGAGTTTAGGTCCTTCAGAGCTCGATTCATAGGATATCCTAAAGAGTCATTAGGATACTATTTCTACATTCCAGAAGACCACAATGTGATTGTGAGTCGACATGCCATATTTCTTGAAAAATAGTTTATTCAAGATAGTGGCATTGGAAAGCAGATTAAGCTTGATGAGAAAGTCTCACAAGTGGAAAGAGCTAAGGACCAAGTGGAACCAAATCAGGTTGAGCCAATAAGAACACTACCTCCTCCACCTCGTAGATCGGAAAGAGTTTCCCGTCCCCCTGAAAGATACTTAGGTATTATTTCAGAGGATGTAGAGGAAATGTTCCTCATAGGTAATGGTGCTCATGGTGATGATCCCAAAACCTACAACGAGGCGATATCAGATATCGACTCCGAGAAATGGCTTGAGGCAATGAAGTCAGAAATTCGACTCGATGCACTCAAACCAAGTCTGGACCTTGGTAGATCCACCAGAAGGTATAGTACCTATTGGGTGTAAATGGATCTTCAAGAGAAAGATTGGTGCAGATGGGAATGTGGAGACATTCAAGGCTAGACTGGTGGCAAAAGGTTATAGTCAACGTGAAGGCATTGACTATCAGGATACCTTTTCTCCGGTAGCTATGCTAAAATCCATCCGCACATTGCTTGCCGTTGCAGCCTATTTCGATTATGAAATATGGCAAATGGACGTGAAAACGGCATTCCTAAATGGATATCTTGAGGAAGATATCTATATGGAACAGCCGCTAGGTTTCACATCCAGTGATACTGATCACAAGGTTTGCAAGCTGCAAAGGTCCATATATGGACTTAAGCAAGCATCTCGGAGCTGGAACACTCGTTTCAATGATGTGATCAAAAAGTTTGGTTTCATCAAAAAAAACGAAGAGGAACCATGTGTTTTCAAAAGGGTCAGTGGGAGCGCTGTTGTCTTCCTCGTATTGTACGTGGATGACATCCTCCTTATTGGGAATGATATTCCCATGTTGACATCAGTCAAGATGTGGTTGTCCAAGGAATTCTCCATGAAAGACCTAGGTGAAGCATCCTTTATTCTAGGAATTAAGGTCTATAGGGATAGACCGAATAGGATGCTAGGACTTTCACAGAAGATGTACATAGAGGAAGTACTAAAGAGGTTTAGTATGGAAAACTCTAAGAGGGGATTAATACCCTTCAGACATGGTATTCATCTTTCCAAGAAGATGTGTCCCAGCACACCTGAGAAAATAGAACGCATGAGTAAGATCCCTTATGCTTCTGCAATATGGAGCCTCATGTATGCCATGCTATGTACACGACCTGATATAGCCCATGCTATGAGTGTCACAAGCAGATATCAGTCAAATCCAGGTGAAGAACACTGGACTTCTGTGAAATGTATCCTTAAGTACTTGAGAAGAACTAAGGATATGATGTTGGTCTTTGGTAATGGAGAACTCCAAGTTCAGGGATACACAGACTCAGATTTCATGTCTGATATAGATGATCGAAAGTCGACATCTGGCAGACTGTTTGTACTGAAAGAGTTCCTAGCAAACGGTGATATCATCTCATCCGCGATAACCTTTTGAAAGGTTACGTTGAGGTCAAGAGAGTCAACTTCACAGATAATGTGGCAGACCCACTTACAAAGCCATTGGGCCAGCAGAAGTTCGAAGCCCACCTTGAGAAGATGGGACTTAGACTTATAGCCAATTGGCTTTAGGACAAGTGGGAGATTGTTAGATATATGTGCCCTAGAAGCCAGAATTGGCTGACACTTGTAATACACTTCTAGGGGCAAAATTATAATTTTGACTATAATCAATAAAATGAGTTATTTTCTATCACATATGTGTATTTAGTGTCTGTGATACATCCTTTGAGTTAATGGTAATGATAATTCATATTTTCAAGAGTTGAAAATTTAAGACATGAATAATCATTATTAACTCATAAACAGCTCCCGACCATAGGATCATCACGAGGATGGTGATTGATCCGGAAGGTTGGTGTACGATCGCTTCTCTTTAGTAGATGAGTCTTGAGTCTACGGTATGGAGACACCGGAGCGAAAGTACAGGTACTCGTTAGAGAACGAGGGCACTGAGCGTGACCACCTCGAATAGTCATTAGGGAGTCTACCTTCTCGTCAATGACTGACTCGATGCTGCAGTAGTGTGTCTGGTTCTTTGACCTGAGATGCATCGGCAGTTCACCTTGAGGGTGTTATAGTTTGACTACACCATTACTCGATCTCCTAGCCATATGGAACCCTGAGGTGTATGTTGGCTATTGCATGTTCATTGTAGGAACTGGATTGCATCAAGATGGGATCTATCTACCTCGGTGGTAGAGGAGCAGCCCTATGATAATCATGAGAATCAAGTCCTGAAGCCCATGGCCATGGCAGAGTGAAATAATAGAAAGAGTTTCTATTTAGGTTTTCACATTGGACTCGAATCGAATGATTATATCATATGACAGAGACTAGGGTTTGACGAGTTCACCTTAACCCTAATCTGATCGGGGCTCAAGATAGAAGAACTTAATCACACAGGTAGCTGCACCAAGAGGTTCGCATTCAGCTCTGATGAGTTGCCACCATATACTGCTAGGTGTCACTGATGAATTTTGCGAGCAATTAGAATGATTTAGATGATCGATCATTCTAGCTGTTCGAATCAGAAGAGTTCTGATCCATCGAAAGGAGTTTCGATGATGTCTATGATAGAGATCATGACATATCCCATTACCATACAGAACTGAACCTAACTGGGTCACACAAACAAGGGTTTGAATCTGGTGATCATCAATTGAACTGATCTAGTTCAATTGATCTGAATGAGATTCAATTAGGTTCAAGAAAATCGTGCTAGCACTCGATTGAACCTAACGTTCTTCTTTTGCTATCATAAATAAGTTGTCCTGACTGAGCCAAAGGAGTTTGTGCTCAATCAGAGGCCTTCATATGGTCTAACTGGAGGTTGTCCAAATTAAAGAAAGTTGTCTTATTTTGTAAGACATTACCTGCCATTTTTGGTCACCTACCATTTCTTGTCCTTTGACTTTGGTCAAAAGTCTACCTTTGATTGGTCAAACATTGACCATTGACCCTTTGACTTTTGACCACATGTCATGCACCTATTGGAGAGCTGGTGGGGGCCTGTCCCCCTGCCAGAACCTGGCAAGGAGAAGGGCGCACGCCAAGGGTGGCGTGAGCCCAAGTAGGAGGCGCCTAGGAGTCCTTGTTGGACAAGGACTCCATCTCCTTTTTGAATTCCAATTAGAGTTCTTCTAAGAACCAACTTTGACTGGTCTTAGGTGCCCTCTAAGGAGGAATCCAGGGGTCTCTATTCCAACCAATCAGATTTAGATCTGATTTCACAAAGGATTGTGATTGGTTGAGAGGAAGAGGAGTTGGATCACGCTTAGTCTATAAATAAGACCCTGCGCCCAACTCAGATTCTATGCTAATGCAATTCAATTGAGAAACCCCACGCCCCAAGGCTGCCTCTCCCCTCCTCCTCCACGCCATAGCTTCTTCTCCCCTTGCTCTCCACGTCCAAAAGGTGTTTTGGACTTTGGTTGGTGCGATTCAGATCAAGGAAAGACGATCAAAAGCAAGAAGGCTGCGCTGCTGCAAAAGGACGACTGCAGATCTTCAAAAGAGTTTTGAAGATCCTTCAGATCAGATCCAGATCTGATCTTTGGAGGCGTGATAGAGAAGAAGAGGATCTCCAGATCCAATCCGAGTGGATATCGGTAGAGGCCAGGCGCTTGCGTGGCTAGATCCAGAACCTTCCGCTGCAATCAGGATCATCTACAGGATAATAGGATTACCCAAATCAGGTAAATTAAATTTGATTTAATTTATCTTATTTTATTTTATTTATTAAAATAATAAGAATCAGATCTGAAACATATCAAGATCTGATTGGGATCAAGAGAAAAATTTTTGAAATATATCTCTTGATCTGATCAGATCTGGACGAACCTGGACCGAAAAATCAGGATTTTCCTTCAATTATTTCTAGAGATGATTAACAACCGAATCGATCAATGAAGAAGCCTCTACCGCTGGACCCAAAAAAAAAATCCTACCTTCTCCTACCCTTGATTTATCCCCATCACCCATTGCTAACGGTGAAGAAAGGTTCTAAAGAGGAATAGAAGAGAGAAAAAATCTAACCTAAAAATCGGAAGGAAACCAAGCAAATTGCAAAAATAAGGAGGGAAAAAGCTCTGAGCACCACAAGGATTCTCGGTTGCAATAGGAGGTTTCAAAAGGAATGAAAGCAATCCTATATATAGAAACCACCAACTGTCAAGATGATTTCAGGGTCATCCGAATTTCGATGCATGGCAATATCTAGGCCAACCATTAATCAAATGCTTTGATGCACCAACCCTCAGATCATGCCACATTATTGTTATCCATGGAAACAATCGAAATCCAACAATTATTCGACACATGGCAACAACTAAATACTCCAGAATCAAATCAGCCAGATTGTCTGACTGTCAAATCATTTTTCTACCGAACATCCTAATAATGGTTGCACGATCCATGAAACGACAAGACGGCCAAAAACTTTTTGACTTACAAAGCAATCATTAATGCTCAATAAAAAAGCAACCACCAAACCGTAGCTCGAAATGACATGTGAGAACTCTCATCGTTCAAAGTGTCAGCTCACGTGATAAGTCACGTACTCTTCTACTATAAACTCAAGAGTGGAGAGCAACTATTAGGACAATCGATTTACTCTTCGAATTAATATCGATATTTCGACTGATGGTCGGTATTGCCAACAGCGCGATGGTGACAATATTTTACCGACTGATAACCAACTTTTTCGATTGAAGTTCAAAGAGACGGGCAACAAGACAATTATCAGACGGACAACCATTTAACTATCGTTTTACATTGAATTACCATGAGTTTTAAGGAAACAAGCAAACCGACGGTCAATCAATCTATATGTTCGACTCATGGTCAAAAATAACATCAACAACTAATCGTCAAACGATATATCAATTGACAATCGATCATTCCTAATCAAGTTCTTTCAACAGAATAGAACGACTTAAACCACCATCTAACTGCTGACCAATCGAAATGCCAGAGCCACCATCCAATAATCATACAGTACAAAAAGGATACCAATAATAAATCGATACAACGACTATACCGACATACAATCGGTATAACATTTACCGATATATTATCAATAAGTCAGAATTACCAACATATTATCAGTAAGTCAAAAACTACTAGCGTAAAATACACACAACGATCAACCGTGAATATCAACCACCTACCCCACATTCAAGCTAGTGCTGGAACAAGCAGGACCCACGATATCCAATTGTTACGAATGGTTATCAATGGTTTATTTATAAAAAGGAGGTAAACAAAGAGTATGGTAGGATGATACGGGGTTAGACTCTGCCACTTTTTTCTACCTTCCTGTTCGACCAAATTTCTCCTCTCTTTAATTTTAGTATCGAAGGATCTCCGCTGAAAATAACTCCGGTCAACGTAGACTTCTTTTGCAGATATTTTTTCTCCGGCAAAAGGCGCACAAGGATTTGGCCGCAACACATATGAAGCTCACAAACTTCTTTCGCTAGAACACAGAATGCAATCCTTTTTTAAGAAAGATATTGACATTGAGTGAGATTGCATACTGGCTTCTCCTTGAACTATCAAATTTAAATTATGGAATTGGGTTGGCCCTCTGCAGCACATATGAATTAAGCTGGCACAAGAACAGATGTTAGCTTATTGGGTTGCAGTCAATTCAGGTTCAGTTCCTTTTATACATTTTGTGAAACAAAAGGCAAGGCAAGGCAAGGGCTCCAATAGTAATAAACAATTCATATACTTGGAAATGTGGACATCATCAGTAGAGATGCTATGTAAAATAAACACACTTTTTATGTGCATTTCTCATATTAACTTGGTCTTAATTAAAAGGTATATAAGGCAGGACATTTTAGTTGTCTATGCCAAGTTGATATAACATGCTAGACATTGTCTTCGTATCTAGATGATTCTCTTATTCTATATCCATTGTAACTAAATGAAAATAACACTAGCTGTGCTGTCCTCTACAGGACTCTCAGATTTGGCTTGGCTGGGACACGCTCCTGTTCTCACATGGACCAATCAAAAATTGCCATCTGCAGCTCAGCAAAGCAATAAGATATAGCGTAGATACAAGAGATGGCTACATAATGAACTAAGCGTGCAACTTGCATTTGTAACTCTAAATTTTAAGCCGTGTTGAATTAAACTAAATGAATATAATAAAGCAGGCACTGCAACAACTTGCAGCCCTTGGCCATAAATCAGGAAGGAGAACTGAAAAGAAATAATTGGATTTCTATGTATTCCTTTTGACTACTCTTTACAAGATGATGAAGAAGCAGCTAAACAGAATGACACTCTAATTGGGATGCAAAAGTTGGGGGAAGACAAGAAGAAAAAAGAAAGGAAAAAAAAAAAAGAAAAACCTCCAAAGACAGCACAATAATGTTGATTTTTTATCTACTAAAAATTTTACAACCACGTCTAGATATTGTTACCCTTCCACCAAAAAAATAAAAAAAAATCCATTTATATATTGCTAAATCTTCTGGTCTGACCAGATTGACCATAGTCAGGCTACACCTAAGTCATGCAAGTGGTCCTGGACCTCATGTATCACAAAAGCAGTATGTGTTATCCATAGGAGTCTACTTGAGCTAAATGAAAAATTCAACTGTTATTCTACTCTCATGCTGATGAGATGAAGATGGGTTGTATTCAGAAATTACGCATTTGATCATTCCTCTGCTGGAAAAAGAAAAAGAAAAAAGAAAAAAGAAACTACATATGATCATAACCATATGAAAAACAAAGGCCATTTCTTTTTTTTGCACTTGCAAAAAGATCATTTCCAAGAGGCAATGTTTTCCACTGCCATTTGCTTTCTATCACCTCGGATAACTTTTGAAGCAAATGTTGCATAATAAAAGATAAGTTACAAGACATTAGAGATGATACACCCAATTCTCTAACCAAATGAACAAAGTGAAAAAAAATTATTTGATTTGCATAATTCATACCTGTCCAAGTATAGTAGTTAGAAGAGAAGAAAAGGGACATAGTTTCTCTTCTTCTCCTTCTTTTTGAGAAAAAAGATAGGCATGGCCCATCAACATTTCATTATGTTCATGAAATGCAATATATCACAGGGTCAAATAGCAGGCACACCTTTCACTTATCTAAGAATCAATGGCAGAAAGGACAAAATTGAGCCATCAAAAGGCAATGGAAAAAGAGTACTTAAGATGCTGCAAGAAATTATAGATTTTTAGTGCTTCAGTATACCTAAGTGTAGTAGCAGAATCTGCATGTTGGAGGATACAGTAATGGAGATGGACTACTTCAAAAATGGAAAAATAAAAAAAGGAGGTAATGGAGCAGGACAACTTACAGATCCTGATGTTCCTCTTTGTGCTCATACTCACAGGTCTAATATGGCTACAGTCATGGTTAAACAGAAGTCAAATGAGAAAAATACCAGTTCATTTAGGTTGGCCACTGATAGGAGAGAGCTTCATCTTTGCAACAGAGTTCTCAAGCCCGGCTAAAAGTAATAATTTCCTAGAAAAAGAGACCATAGGTCAGTACTTGCTAAGAAGATCTCCATCACTTCTAATAACAGATTTATTCACATTTCGTTGTTTTTTATTTTTTTTATTTTTTATTTTTTTACTTCTTGGTTGTGGGCCAAAACCAGGAATGATAAGGTGTCCAAAACGAGTGTCTTGGAAGATTAACTGTCTTCATGATTGGGTGAGAAGCAAGCAAGAGATATATATATATATATATATATATCGATCTATCTAGACATACACACATACAAACATACGTACGTACGTACATACATACATACAAATATGTATGTATGTATGTACGTACGTATATATATACATACACGTATATATATGTGTGTGTGGATGTATGTATGTGTATATGTATGTATGTGTGCGTGTATATATATATATATGTATGAATGTATGTATGCATGCATGTGTACATACATACATACATACATACATACATATATATACATACATACATATGCATGCATGCATACATACATACATGTATGTATGTGTATATAATACGTGTACAGGGGTACATACAAATATATATATGTATGTATACATATATATGTATATATATATCTGTGCATGCGTGTGTGTGCATGCATGCACATACGTACGTACGTACGTACGTACATATATCATGTATGTATGCATGTACGTACATACGTACGTATGTATGTATGTATATATATGTATGTGTGTGTGTGTTTGTACACACACATACAGGGAAGCAAATATTGGGGCCCACAACCTTACTACAAACATATGGAGAAGAATGGAAAAGATTAAGGAGACTGATTGCGGATCCACTTTCACTTGATGCCCTTAACAAATGCTTCCAATTCATCAATGAAACGACCACAGAGATATTGGACAGATGAGCTGGAACAGTTTTTATCCTTGAGGAGACATGCATGGTATGCAGAGATATATTGCACAAGATTAATCTTTTTTAAGTTTCCAGACCTCATTAATGGTGTATAACTTTGGATTATGCATTCACTTGCCACTTAGAAATCCAGGATTTGCATTCCATTGCAGTTTTAAGGTACAACCCAAAAATAATCAAATGTATGCACCTTCCACCAAATGGCCCTATTATGCATGGCCAATCAGTAATGATTGAACATGCTAATGTTCTGGAACCATAAGAGGCACTTCACTGTTCGAAATGTAGCCAAAATAGCCCTTCTATGGGATTTAACATGGTTGATGGTCCCAGGTTCGATTGTTTAATTAAGCAAGGAAAAGAATAAATTATGGCACGGCACAATAAGATGTCACCCGAAATTTCAGAAAAATAACAAAATGGCAAATGTCATATTTTAGACAGTATCTCAGGAGCACTTTGTGATGATGTTTGATGATGACATATGAAAAGTAAGCAGCAAGATACCTAACATTCCCTGCCACTATTTCAAACAAGTTAGCTTTTAACAACAGCTTTTGACTGGAACAAGCTTGGAACAGAATGTTCTCCATGTTGGATGCAATAATCTCCAAAAGAAGGATGGAAAGGATATCCATGATGATTTTTTATGGTCTCTCCTCAAAAGACGTTACAAGTAGATAGCAGAACAAGATGAGGATAATAAACTTACAGGTTTGCGGACGAAAGACAATATCTTGACACTTCTTGTTGAAGGTCATGACGCTACAACTGCAGCTCTTATATGGCTCATCAAATCCATTGGAGAAAATCCTACTGTTTTGCCAATTCTCAGAGTAACAAACTCAGTTATTATTGAATATTAATAATATTAACATCAATTTGCTGATACAAGTATCTAATATTTTTTGGCAGGAAGAGCACAGGGTTATTCAAGGAAGGAGTAACAAAGCATAAAACCTTACCAGGTATGAAGTCAATAATATGCCCTATACAACAAAGTCAGCAGTCTATACTATACAATTACAACATAGCCATCAGCAAACGTGCAGGTGTCAAGACTTTGCTGCAAGGCTCAGGTTACTAATGAAACTCTTCGGAAGGCCACAGTCTTACCCTGGTTTTCTAGGAAAGAAGCTCGGGATTTCTAAATTGATGGTGTGGAGCCACAGACTTCAACTTAAGCTTTGCCAATTCTATAAGCGTGTTTGGGGCTAATGCTAGTTTATTTTGATATAATAGGGTGCAAAATTAAGCAAGGTTGGCCAGCTAATTTGGATGTGTCTCTATTCCACCATGATCCAGAGGTTTTCAAAGATCTTGAAAAGTTTTGAGCCATCAAGATTTAATGCGAATTCATGACTAACTGCATGAATTCATTTTTTTCCTTCCGTCATGTTGCTTGCAGATGGCTTATGATATCTTAGTGCAGAAAGCAAGAAACCCTTATAAACATTGAACTTCCTGGGTTTTGGTAGCAGGCCGCACATATGCCCTGGGATCTGTGCCTTTATCCATCACCTAGCGTGCAGATCCACAAAAGGGTGACTATGAACAAAAGATATTTACCATTTTATCTAAAGAATTAAGAATTACTATAATATGGATACTGTGATTGCAGGAGGAAACCTCTAGAGAACAATGACCACCTCCAGCAAATAGTTGTTTGAATGCCCAAAGCCAAACATCCTAAGTAATAGAACCACTGTACAATTATTGAAATATCTATTTCCAAGCAAAATATATACATTACAAATAACATATACTTACATAAGCAAAAGGTGCTATGCCTCTTCTTTGTTTTGGTTACCAAAAAGATGCATGTCTTGATAAACATGTATAAATATAAAACAATGTTGTACAGTTTTAAATTTTGATGTTTTGGCTTTCCTGCTTGTTTAGTAAATCTAGACAATTGCATACTGGTTTCCATTATATTGTCCTATTTTTGGGGTGAGAAAGACCTGACTTCATTAAAGACATATTTTCTAATATAAGCAGCGGGATGTTTCTAAAACTAAAGAAATGGCACTCACAATTATTTTGGCATCATATTCACCGAGTAGTAACCGTTAATTATCTTTTCATTTAGAAATATAGTTTTGTATCCAAAAATAATTTCTTTATTGGTCACAACTAGCACTGATTTATCAATTTAAACTTTGTTAAATACATTAGACGGGTTTTAGATGACCCTTAAATGAAATATATAAAGATTACTAAACGTTACAATAAATCGTTTGTCATTGTTATGACTGTAGTTGATAATTATTGCACATACAAATCGGAACAATCACATGCTGAAAAATTGATATATATTATTTACCTTTTCAACTCCTTATCGCATTATCTGAAATGGGTTTTAAAAAAAAAAAACATTTGGAATTTTTCGCCAAAATCTAAAATATAGGTCATCACGAAAGGAAATCATACACGAGAACAGAAAGGAAACAGAAGTAAGCACTCCAGGACATCAACAGAAAGATGAGAACAACGTGAAGCCTGCAGAAACTAGGACTTATATTTGACCATTTTCCCTCTTTGGCCCATGCATTAAAAAATGAAAATAGAATCTGCCATTTCTACTCATTAAGAAAGCTTTTTTATAATATCAAATCTACGGTAAAAATTTGAAAAGAGTGATGGAAGGAGAACATACACATTTTACGAAAGTGGAACTAATTTGCTCGTCCACTGCTTGCGGTGCCGTCTCCGACGATGGAGGCCTCAGCCCTAAAGCTGGAAGTCACATTTTCGCACGAAAAAAGCAGCAAAGGGAAGGGACCCGATTTGAGACCGGGGAAATGCTTTCTATACCGCGCGGTGATCGGCGAGCGCGCGGGCCTGCGCCAAAAAAAAAAAATTTCGTTCGGGCTCGCGCGCCGTCAATCGCCGCGGACACTGTCCGCGGAGCAACGCCCGCGGTGTAGATAGTATTCTTCTTTTGAAATCGATCCTAAAAACACACCTGACATAGCCAAACGTTGGATTTAACTTATTTAAATTATTTTAATATTTAATAAAAATAATTTATGACCCGTAAATTAATTTTTATTGAAAGCTCCTCATCAGAAAATTAAAATTAAAAATTAACTATATATTTTTATTTTTAAATTTATTTTTTTATTTTTTCTAAAATTACTCACTTACTTAACAATTAAGCTTCCTCCTTTCTCTCCTATTCTTCAAAATCTATCTACAAAAATATAATATATTATCATAATATTATAATAATATAATATTATATAATATTATATTATATTATATTATCATAATATATTATAATATATATTATAAATATAAATATATATTAGAATATAATATATTATATATAATAATATTATTATATTATATATTATATTTATAAGATTATATTATATTATATCATATTATCATGATATTTTATAATATATATTATAATATATAATATATAATTTTTATATTTATATTATAAATATAATATATAATATGATAATATTATTTATTATATATGTAATGATATTATATAATATAATATTATGTAATAATATTATTATATTATAATATTTAATATTTAATATTTATATTTATATTCTAAATATAATATATATATAATATATATATAATATTATTATATTAATAATGTAATGAATATTATATTATATTATATTATATTATTATAATATAATATTATATAATATTATAATATTTTTTATGATAATAATAATATAATATATTATAATATAATTAGATATTATTATAATAATATCATATAATATTATATTTTATTATATTATAAAAATATATTATAATATATTATAATATAAATATATATTAGAATAAAATATATTATATATTATAATATATAAAATATAATAAATATATTTATAATATAAATATCATATTATATAATATAATATTATGCTATATCATAATAATATTATAACATAATATTATAGTATATAATACTATTATTGTAATGTATTATAATAATATAATAATATGATAATATATGATCATATAATAATAATATATTATTATAATATTATAATAATATAATATTATGTAATATAATATTATATTATATGATTATTATATATTATAAATATATAATATATGTATATTTATTATATCTATTATATTTAATTAAATTGAATATTTGAAGTGATGTTAAAAATAAATAAAATGAGGTTAGGTCTATTTATGTCATTTTGTATATGACAACTTACTAACACAACTAATTTTTATTAAATACTTGGCTGATAAAGCTATAGCTACAGCTACGGCTATGGCTATGGCTACAGCTACATGCCAAACACAATCTTAATTGGGTTAAATTATGGATCCCATAAGGTTAAACCCAATTTGATGATTAGATCTATATGGAGCTTAATTGAGTTTGACTCGACAAAATTTAGTTTAATGATTTGAGTTCCACTACGACACTAGACACAGTAAACACTACTATAAAAATGGCCTATGGCAGTACTTACTATGACAGTAATTTTCAAAATCGTTGCGATAGGTCCGACATATAGCAGCAGTTACAAAAAATCGCTGCCGTAGGTCGAATCTATAGCAACGATTACAAAAATCGCTGCCATAGGTCGACCTATAGCAGCAGTTCATTGTAACCACTGCCATAAGTCAGACATATAGCAACGGTTAGTAGGAACCGCTGTTATAATCTAATTTATAGCAGCGATTAATTATAACCACTGCCATATATTTTTTTTATAAATATAATATAATTTTAAAATTTAATATCCATCTTCATCGTTCATTATCTAAATAATTATCATTAAAGTGTCGTCGCAAAAGATCGTCTCGATCCGATGGCCCTAGCTTCGTTGATCAGAAAAATTTGATTTCGACGATCATGAATGATGATGCGATGATCTGATAGATGGAGATCTCTGATGGATCAAAAAATCTACAACGATGATCTTGGTGATGTTTGTAGTGTATTATCAAAGTTTTATTTCAATCGGATATCCTTATCTTGGTCAATTTAGTATAGGTTAGTTTCGACCATTAAATGATAAATGATTGATCAAAAGATCAAACGGTGTTCGATTATGAGATAATTTTTTTTATAAATGATCCTGATTACTATTTTAATCATTTTTTATAGTAGTAATTATAAAATTCAACTCATGAGATGAAGAACGATCTAAAACTATACGTCTCCTAATAACCATTCTGAAACTTCACTAGTTGTTAAGCTCATGCTTTTGCAATATCTGCTTAACATGAACAGTTTATACGAAAATAATTTAAATTTTACTATTATTATTATATAAAATATTTAAAATTATAACAAAAATTATTTAACTAAAAAATTATCTCATAATCGGATGCCGTTTAATCCTTTGATCGCTTATTTCTAATTTAACGATCGAAATCATTTCATACTAAATTGACCATGATAACGATATCCGATTGAAGTGAAACTTTGATAGTATGCTACAAAGATCATCGAGATCATCGTAGCAGATTTTTGAATTCATCGAAGATCTCTATCTATCAGATCATCGCATCATCGTTCGTGATCGTTGAAATCAAATTTTTATGATCGATGAAGCTAGGGCCATCAGATCGAGGCAATCATTTGTGATGACATTCTAATAATAATTATTTAGATAATGAACGATGAAGATGGATATTAAATTTTAAAATTATATAATATTTTAAAAAAATAAAAAAAAATTATTTTTCACCCATGGTAGTGGTTATATCGAACCGTTGCTATAGATCTACAGCAACGATTCTATAACCGCTATCGTAGATCTATGGCAGCAATTTTAGGACAGCGATTCGATAATTGTTGTCGTAGATCTGTGGCAGCGGTTCAATAATCGCTGTCGTAGGTTAGGTTAAAAATTTTTAAATTTTTTCTTTCCTTCCATGTGCGCTCGATCTCTCTCTCCCCCTCCTCTTCGTTATCGATGAGGCTCCTCCCCCCCGACCGGCATCACCCCTCCTCCCCCCCGACTGGCGTCGCCCCTCCTTCCAACTCGACCGACACCGCCCCTCCTTCCCCCTCCCACTCCAACTCCCCATCCCAATCGCCCCTCCCTGCCACCCCCACCCGGCCTCCCACCCTCCATCCGATCCTCCTCCCTCTCCACCCCCATCCCCAGCCACCCTCCTCGCCACCCGCCATCCCGCATCCGGTCCCACCACCCCTCCATCCGACCCTCCCTCGACCCTCCGTGAAATCCTCCCTCCAACGAACCCCCCTGCACCCTTGCTCGGCTCCCCATGAAACCCCAACCCCCCGCCCCTCCACCGACCCTTCCTCGATCCCCAGCGAACCTCTGCTCCGACGAACCCCCATCCGACCCTCCTTCGACCCCTACAAAATTCCATCCTTCTACCACCACCACCATTCTGACCCTTCCCGACCGAGTGCGAAGCCTCCTTCGACCTCCTCATCACTATGCCTCCTCCTCGCCCCCCATCCCCGGTCACCCCTGCTCTCTCTCTTTTTTCCTCTCTTTTTCTCTTCTTCTCTATCTCATAATCTTATTTTTATTTCGTAGGTTACCTCTAGTACCGTCATCCTCCTCTAGCATCATCGCCGACGATCCTCGGAGCTTTCGATGCGAAGTGCTCTCTATAGCCACAGGTATAATTTTTTTAAAATTTTATAATATTATTTATTAATCATATATATTTATAATAATTTATAAAATATTTATAATAAATATTATAAATATTATAATTATCTGCATGTCGTAGTTTTTGGACCGTGCCGTAATGGTAGCCTTGGGCCATGCCATGTCGGCGGCTATGGACTAGATCCGTCAATGGGTTAGGTTCGGATCGAAACCTAGATATTCAAATTCGGATCCAATTTTAATTATTGGTACTGGATCCAAATCCAAATATCCGATAGGTCTATACTTGAGAGAGGAAGGGAGGGATTCGACCTCACTGCCATCATTGGGAGGGAGGGGGTCCAACCTCGTCGGCGAGGGAGATCGAAAGAGAGAGAGTGAGAGATCAAGAGAGCGAGAGAGGGAGGGAGGGGGTCCGGCCTCACCGGCATCACTAGGAGGAATGGGGTCCAACCTCGTCGGCAAGAGAGATTGAGAGAGGGAGAGAGGAAGATCGAGAGATGAAAAAGCTAGAAAGGAGGGGTTCGGCCTCGCCGCCGTCACCGATGAGAGAGATTAAGAGTGGGAGAGAGGAAGTGATCGAGGGGATGGCACACAGTCGAGCCGGCTTAGGACGTGATCGAGCCGATTGGGGGAGGACCCTAGCCAGATATCTCAGGCATGAAGCCGGCTCGACTTTCGAGCAAATAGAATTTGATATGTCACGATGTTATATTGATTAATGTTCATTAACATTGCAAATCACAATGGCATCGAAATACCATCTAGCTTTCACCCCTACCTCTTGGCGGGTTACGCGTAGTTCCGCATCCAAGGAGCAATCGAAGCATACTCCATCCATTTCGGTATCGACTGCTCAGGATCCTTCACCACCGGCATCTACTTCATTGATGGCATCTATTCCACTAGCAGCTGAGCCTCTACCGTCGTAGGCATCTAAGTGTACGTTTTTATTGTATTAGCATAACTTTATTTTTTATATAGTATTTGTATACTTATATATTTGCATAACGTATTTGCATTGCAAGTGCATCATCTAGCCGAATATTTTATGGTCCCACACGTATGGCACACGTGTGAAACTGCCAGCATCAGGTGATAGTGCAGTATGATATGGAGGAGATGCTGGTAGGAGAGACCGCACGGAAGATGCATTCCTTTTTTGGAGTGTTTGTGAGATGGTCAGACTTCATTCCCGTAGAGCCTAGAGACTGGCATTTGATAGATGCTACCATCAGGGATCGGGTATAAGAGGAGATATGGATAAGTACGCGTATCTTAGTTATATTTATAAATTTTATATGTTTACACTATATATGTTTGATTACAATAATTTTGTAACTGATTTTTGATAAATTTATGCAGAGAATGTGTGACTTTTTCGATCACAAGAGGGCTCGAGATGCCCGACTGAAGAAAATTAGAGAGTTGTACCAAGATTACAATGTTAAGCTCCATAGAGGATGGCTCGAGCACCGACGAGATACTCCGGAGGAGCTTATTCCTTGGATATAGGACTGTCCTCCGAATCAGTGGGAGAGGATGGTTAGACACTGGAGGAGCTAGAAGTTTGAGATAAAATTTCTAACTTTTAAATTTTTCAATACGCTTAAAATTTTATTTAAATATTTTTTTAAATATTTATTATTTATTTGAATACTTGTTAGGCTATCTTCCGTCAGAATTGGGAGAACCGTACAGCCCAAAAGCATACGCACACTCTAGACCGTGAGTCTATGGCCAGTCGTGTGCATAGAAAGATAATTAATTCTAAATCTTACTAGATAAATTAAATTTATATTTTTATCATCTTTCTGATAAATTTATTCTTTGTTATAGCTGATGAGAGATGGAGTGATGCCCAGCCGTAGCGAGATCTTTCGATCCAGCTGCACAGACAAGACGGGCAGGCCGATGAACACCGTAATCGAATGTATTTTTGTAAGTATTAAATATATTAATATATATGATTAGTATTATAGTATTTCTTATAAAATTTTATTTTAATTTATAATTACAGGAATAGTTAGATGCGCTCGCGAGCGAGGACCCGAATACCTCTGGGCCCCATGACCATCTATCTCAGGTCTTGAAACCTGAGCATTCTGGAAGGATCCGATGCAGGCCCGAATACATGCCGATGAGCTACTGGTTCGAGGCGAGCATCTCCTCACAGACTTTCAATGTCGTCAATCAGGAGGAGCTTGAGGAGACGTTGGCATGGGCAGATCATGCTGCGACGCAGGTAAATCGAGCTGAGGAGCACGTATCTCATCTGGAGGGCATCGTGAGAGACATGATGTCGACGCTCAGCACGTATTTTGGAGTCGTAAACTTCGAGGATATATTGGCCTGCATTTCATTTCTAGCTCCGACTTCGGCTTCATCTTTAGCTCCAGCTCCGACGCCTGGTGACGACGACGACGACGATGATGTAGATTTATGAGACTTTTGATGTATTTTATTTTTTTAAAAAAAATATTATAATAAATTTTATTCGATAATAAAATTTTAGCATTTCATAATAATTTTTATATTTATTATATTTTTTTATATTATATATCTATATTTATCAGATAAAATATATAAAAAAAATAAAAATTTTATTTTTTTTAATTATTTAAGATCTACGGCAGCAGTTTTATAACCGCTGTCATATCCGTACCAACCGCTGTCATAGGTCCGATGCCAACCGCTACACTAGATCTATGGTAACGGTTAAGAAACCGTTGTTATAGATTATCTATAGCAGCGGTTATGTAACCGCTGTTATAGATATTCTATGGCAGCGATAGGTTGATCTATTACAGCGGTTTATAAACTCCTATAATAAGCAATCTATAGCAGCGGTTCTAATAACTGTTGCTATAGAGTTACAGCAACGATCGTAGTGGCAGCGATTAGAAAACTACTGCCATAGTTTATGGCAGCGATTTTTTTAGCTATGGCAACGGTTATTTTTGTAATAGTGAAAGGATGAACCATAATCATCTACTCTAAGCAACCAGGCAAATTGGGGTGGTACATCATATGTTTATAAAGCACATTAGAGTAAAGACTGGATGATGCCATCTAATCTACTAATTGATTATTTTTCCTGAGAATATAAGTGGGCTTAATGACCCAAATAGATTCTTCGAGCTGCCAAATGTACTGAAGAGGATTGAAATGAGGAGCATCAATTAATCGGTTAAATGGCAATCATGGAGTCACCCTTAGGTCAGATGTGAACAATTTAAATTTGAAGATAGCTATATGTATGCCCTCCCATGCTGCAGCTAGCTCAACAAAAAGAATTGAACAATCATAATAACAGTCATGACATATATAAAGACATGGATCCACTCCTTTTGCATTTTTCTTTTGCTAGTAAGTTCTAGAGATTGGGTGCAATGGGGGCTGAGATTTGTAAAAAAAATATATATATACTCTGTTAGTTCAGTCTTTCATGATAAGTCCGAACCATATAAATATTTTATGTTCTTTTCTCTTTTTTTCTCTTATTTTGTTATTCTTCCAACCTGTCACGGTGCCTCTATTAGCCACCAAAGTGCAAGAAGGTTAGTTATGATAAGAAAAATGAACCGTAATATTTGCAGTTGTATCTATGAAGGGAAACTTGAGCAAGTTGTGCCTCTTAGGAACGCTGGACCTTTTGCAAGTACGGAGGCAATTAGTCAAGTTTGGAGAGAGGAGAGCTCGTGAATATATCTATATGGATGTGATCAAAAATTGCATAGCAGCATCAAATCCCTGGCTCCTTGGGACCTGATCTCTCAACAAAAAATACTCGAAGGCCTAGGCATCATTAACCTACATCTTCATAACTCTGCCTTGCTTCTCAAATGGTGGTACTTTCTTCTCTTAAATTCAGATTCAGAAAAGAATTAGAAGAATCTCATTAAGAACATTTACTATTCTAAAACTGTGCCAACAACACAATCCAGTTATATTTATATCATGGCTTCTCCTTTATGGAGAAGTATTTTAAAGACTCTATCGCTCCTGAAATCTATCTCCACATAGATCACCGAAAATGGAAAAAAAATACTTCATTTTGGCATGAAACCTGGTTGGGTGACATAGCATTTATTTCATTGTTCCCCTCTCTTTACTGATTTGCAAAGAAGAAAAAATCGAGTGTAGCATAGACCTATCAATGGATCGGGTTCGGATCGAAACATGGATATTCTATTACAGCGGTTTATAAATATTCTATTACAGCGGTTTATAAATCGCTGCAATAAATTGACCTATAGCAACAGTTAATGGCAGCGGTTACATAATCGCTACCATAGATAATCTATAACAACGATTTATTAACCATTATCATAGGTCTAATGCAGCGATTGACACCGTTTGCATCAGGGACCTATGACAGCGATTGGCATGAATATGGCAGCGATTATAAAATCACTGCCATAGATCTTGAATAATAAAAAAATATTTTTTTTTTATTTTTTTATATATTTTATTTGATAAATATAGATATATAATACAAGAAAATATAATAAATATAAAAATTATTCTAAAATGCTAAAATTTTATTACTAAATAAAATTTATTATAATATTTTTTAAAAAATAAAATACATAAAAAATCTTCTAAATCTACATCGTCGTCGTCGTCGTCGTCATCGAGAGTCGGAGCTAGAGCCGGAGTCGGAGTCGGAGCTAGAGCTGGAGCTGGAATGCGGGCCAACATATCCTCGAAGCCTATGATTCTAAAACGTGCACTGAGCATCAACATCATATCTCTCATGATGCCCTCCAGATGAGATGCGCGCTCCTCAACCAGATCTGCCCGTGTTGCAGCATGATCTACCCATACCAACACCTCCTCAAGCTCCTCCCAGCTGACAATATCGAAAGTCTGTGAGGAGATGCTTGTCTCGGACCAGTAGCTCATCGATATGTGTTTGGGCCTGCATCAGATCCTTCCAGAGTGCTCAGACCCCAAGATCTGAGATAGATGGTCATGGAGCCTAGAGGTATCCGGGCCCTCACTCGCAAGCGCATCTAACTGATCCTGTAATTATAAATTAAAATAAAATTTTATAAGAAATGATATAATACTAATCATATATACTAATATATTTAATACTTACAAAAATACATTCGATCGTGGTATTCATCAGTCTATCCGTCTTGTCCGTGCGATTGGATCGGAAGATTTTACTATGACTGGGCATCACTCCATCTCTCATCAGTTATAACAAAGAATAAATTTATCAAAAAAATGATAAAAAATATGAATTTAATTTATCTAGTAAGATTTAGAATTAATTACCTCTCTATACGCACGACTGGTAATAAACTCGTGGCCTAGAGTGTGTGTATATTCCTGGGCTGCACGATTCTTCCGATTCTAACGGAAGATAGCTTAACAAATATTTAAATAAATAATAAATATTTAAAAAATATTTAAATAAAATTTTAAATATATTAAAAAATTTAAAAGTTAAAAATTTTACCTCGAACTCTTGACTCCTCCAATGTTTAACCATCCTCTTCCACTTACTCGGAGGACAGTCCTGTATCCAGGAAACAAACTCCTTCGAAGTGTCTCGTCGGTGCTCGAGCCATCCTCTATGGAGTTTGACCTTGTAACCTCGGTACAACTCTCCGATCTTCCTCAGTCGGGCATCTCGAGCCTTCTCGTGATTGAGAAAGTCATACCTCTTCTACATAAAATTATCAAAAATCAGTTACAAAATTATTCTAATCAACATATATAGTGTAAACATATAAAATGCATAAATATAACTAAGATGCGCGTACTTACCCATATCTCCTTCCATACCCGATCCTTGACGATAGCATCCATCAAACGTTAGTCTCTGGGCTTTATGGGAATGATGTCCAACCACCTCACAAGCACTCCAAAAAAAAATGCATCTCCCATGCAGTCTTCCTTACCAACCTCCCCTCCGCATTGTAATAGACCATCACCTGATGCTGATGGTTCTACACGTGTGCCATATGTGTGGGACCATGAAATGTCCGACTAAATGATGCACCTCCAATGCAAATACGTTATGTAAATATATAAGTGTACAAATACTATGCAATGCAAATAGGTTCTATCCCAATAAAGCAATAAGATATAAACATCCAGAAAATGTTATGCAATAAATTCTATAATATGAATTACATTCATAAATAATTAAGGATAAGCAATAGTTATAGATCCGATCTCTTATACGAATCTTGGTGTTAATCTAAAAATCTGAAAGAAGAACAAAGTAGATGATGGTGGCACCTTAGGGCTTAAAGTTGGAATCTTAGAGAGATATATCAAATTCTATTCGCTCAGAAGTCGGTAAGGTTGGACTCCATTCCTCCAGTGATGCCGACAAGGCCGAACCCCCTTCTTCCCTCTCTCGCTCTCTCGCTCTCCCACTCTCCCTCTTGATCTCCCTCGCTGGTGAGGCCGGACCTCCTCCCTCCCAATGATGGCGGCGAAGCTGGATCCCTCCCTTCCTCTCTTTCTCTCTTGATCTCCCTCGCTAGTGATGGCAGCAAGGCCGGACCCCCTTCCTTCCTCCATCCCTCCCACTCTCAGTCTCCCTTGTTGACGGTCGGCGACCGACCGACCCTCCCTCTCTCAATCTGTCGATCTTTCTCTCAATCTCTCTGTTTCTTAGTTTCAGATCCCGAAAAGTTGGACCCGATTTCGGAATCCATTAGGATCCAAGTCTGATACTTCAAGTACAGACCCATCGGATATTCGGGTTCGGATTTGGTATAAGTAATTAAAATTGGATCCGGATCTGAATATTTAGATTTCGATCTGAATCTAATCCATTGATAGGTCTAGTCCACAGCCGTCGATATGGCATAGCCTAAGGCTACCACCACAGCACGATCCAAAAATTACGGCATGTAGATAATTATAATATTTATAATAAATATTTTATAAATTATTATAAATATACATGATTAATAAATAATACTATAAAATTAAAAGAATTATATCTGTGGCTATAGAGAGCGGATCGCATCGAAAGCTCCGAAGGTCGTCGGTGATGATGCTAGAAGAGGAGGATGGCACTAGAGATAACCTACGAAATAAAAGCAAGATAGTGAGATAGAGAAGAGAGAGAAAGAGAAAAGAGAGAGAGCAGGGGTGATCGGAGATGGGGTCCAGGGAGAGGGGGCACAGTGATGAGGAGGCTCGGGAGGCATGGTGACGAGAGGGTCGGCGATCGAAAGGGAGAGTATGGAGCGTAGGGGGCAGGTGGGGCGTGCGGGGAGGGGCAGCCGAGGATAGGGGGCTGGGGGGTGGTAGGGTGGTGGGGATGGGCGGGGGGAGGGTGGGGGCCGGGTTTGGGGTGGCGGCTGGCGGGAAGAGCGATCGGAGATGGGGGGAAGGAGGGGCGGCCAGGGGAGGATGGGGGGTAGCGGGTGGCGCGGAGGGGTGGTCGGGGATGGTGTGGCCGAACGGGGAGGAGGAAGGAGGGGCGGCGTCGGTCGAAGGAGAAGGAGGGGCGCGACACCGACCGAGAGCGAAGAAGCCTCACCAATGATGAAGAGGAGGAGAAGAGAGAGAAAGAGATCGAGCGTGCATGGGAGAAAAGTAAAAAAAATTAGAGATTTTTAATCAAATCTATGATAGCAATTATCCAAAATCATTGTCATAGATTTACGGCAGCGATTTTATAACCGCTGCTGTAGATCTATAGCAGCGATTTTTGATAACCGCTGTCGTAGATTGAAAATAATTTTTTTTAATTTTTTAAAATATTATATAATTTTAAAATTTAATATTCATCTTCATCATTTATTATCTAAATAATTATCATTAGAGTATCATCACAAAAGATCGCCTCGATCGGATGGCCCTAACTTCATCGATCAAAAAAATTTAATTTCGACGATCACGAACGATGATACGATTATCTGATAGATGGAGACCTTCGATAGATCTAAAAATCTATAACAATGATCTTGGTGATGTTTGTAGCATACTATCAAAGTTTCACTTCAATCGGATATCGTTATCTTGGTCAATTTAGTATAGGTTTGTTTCGATCGTTAAATGATAAATGAGTGATCAAAGGACCAAATGATGTTCGATTATGAGATAATTTTTTAGTTAAATAATTTTTATTATAATTTTAAATATTTTATATAATGATTATAGTAAAATTTAAATCATTTTTGTATAAACTGTTCAAGTTAATTAAGCAGATATTGCAAAAATATGAGCATAACAACCAGTGAAGTTTCAGAATGGTTATCAAGAGACGTATAGTTTTAGATCATTCTTCATCTCACGAGTTGAATTTTATAATCATCATCATAAAAAATGATTAAAATAGTAGTCAAGATCATTTATAAAAAAAATTATCTCATAATCGGATACCATTTGGTCCTTTGATCATTCGTTTATCATTTAACAGTCGAAACTAATCTATACTAAATTGATCAAGATAACGATATTTGATTGAAGTGAAACTTTGATAGTACACTACAAACATCACCAAAATCATCGTTGTAGATTTTTGAATCCATCGGAGGGCTCCATCTATCAGATCATTGCATCGTCATTCGTGATCCTCGAAATCAAATTTTTTTGATTTACGAAACTAGGGTCATCAAATCGAGGCGATCATTTACGACGATACTCTAATGATAATTATTTAGATAATGAATGATGAAGATGGATATTAAATTTTAAAATTATATAATATTTAAGAAAAAAATATATGGCAGCGGTTACAATTAACCGCTGCCATAAATAAGCTTATAGCAGCGGTTCCTACTAACCGCTGCTATAGGTCCAACTTATGACAACAGTTTCACTAACCACTGTTATAGGTCCGACCTATGACAACGGTTATAATGAATTGCTACTATAGGTCCAATCTATGGCATTGATTTCTTATAACTGCTGCTATAGGTTTGATCTATGACAACGGTTAATGAAAATCGCTGCCATAGGATCTATGGCAGTGGTTTCGAAAATCGCTGCCATAGTATGCACTATCATAGATCCTTTTTGTAGTAATGTGACAAGGGAGCCACAGGGGGGTTGGGTGGTGCGATGCACCATGGGGGTGTCGGGAAAGCCATAGGAAGCCGTCGGTGAGCGAGATCGAAAGAGAGAGTCCGACCGTCGATGAGGGAGATAGAGAGAGAGACTGAGAGAGGAAGAGAGGAAAATCGAGAGAGGAAGGGGGTCGATCGCTCGTCGATCGTCAGTGAGCGAGATCAAGAGATGGAGAGAGAGAAGAAGGGGGTCGAACGAGAGATTGAGGGAATGAGGGATCCGACGAGGATGAAAGATCAAGAGAGATCTTAGAAAAAGAAAAAAAAAAGTAAGATTTTTTATTATTTTTAATATATATATTATTTTATTATTCGATTTTGGGTCTATCGGATCTTGATTTAAATATTCAGATCCTACCCATTTATGTTATAATTTATCGGATTCGGATCCAGATTCGGATAAGCGGGTCTGATGCTAATACAAGATCCAGACCCATCAGATAAATACCCGCTGGTCTCAGGTCTGGACCCGGCCCGTTGATAGCTCTAGTGTAGTAGGGTTCATGACACCAACTGATTGATCATTCAATTTCAAATGGCCTCTTCCTACAGCCAGTATTTTAGAATACCAATGTCTTTTGGAACATATTAAGGTAATTCATCTTACTTAAAATGAAGACCATAGAAAATGGATTTAGAGTACATCCACTATTTTTTTCTATCTCAGAATGCTATAAGTTCCTTATCCACAACAGAGTCATCACTCAATTCAGTACACTCATTTGGAAACTCCCAATACTTGAGAAGTGCAAAATTTTTAATTGGCTCAACTATAATAATCAGATCTTAGCTTGGGAGGTTTTACAAAAAAAAGGAATGCTAGGTCTGAGTAGATGCTATCTTTGTGGATGCCATTCTGAATCTTGTAACCATCTATTTACTTCTTGTTCTTATTCAAAGGTAATATGGAATCAACTCTTTCCATCTATTCCCCTCCCGAATGAAGTTCAGGATTGCTAGCACTATTAAAAAGAATATTATATCCCCAAGAAAGTTTGGAATTCTTCTTGCACTTTAATTACTGTTGGTGCAGAATCTGGTTGATGTCGGATCAAGCTGAAGTTAAGGAAGAAGAGGTTATCATCAGTAATCTGCAAAACAAAGTCCCATCCGAAGTTGATGGTGGTGGCTCCAATAGGATCCTCCGACGATCAAGTTAGCTCTTCTGGTCAATAGAAATGGAGTGCTCAGACAAGAATTTAACAGAGTTTTGGAAAGAAGAGAGCTTAGAAAAAATGTATCTAAAAGATTCTTTTTATAGATGAAGCCTGTATAGCCGTAATCGTCTAATAGTGGGCCGCTCGAAATCACATGAAATTTATTATTGAGAGAGGTGTCATCCATTCGTTGAGATTTAATAGTCGAAGTTCGAAGAAAGTAAGCGTTGATTGAAGAGCTTTGACATATATCAATTTCAGAAGAGTTCAGACTCCTAAAGAAAATACGACTAAAGTGAATCATCCGAAAGAAATACTACTTGAAATCTGAAAGTAATTCGCTAGAGAAATCATCCAGAGGCCTTCGACTTTGCTCATGTTAAGACAAAGTTCTCCTCCTATTTCTAACGGACTGTAGGGGCACATTAGGACTTTGCTCCTAATATTAGGACGAGGTTCTCCTCCTATTCCTAATGGACTGTAGGGGCACATTAGAACCGTTGTCAGGGTCTCTCCCCTCATCTCATCTAAAATGAATGAGGACTTCGAGTTTGCTCATATTAGGATGAGGTTCTCCTTCCGTCTTAAATAATCAAAGGTCTTCGACTTGCTCATGTTAGGATGAGGTTCTCCTTTTGTTCCTAACTTGGCCATTTTTGATTACTTCTTTACTGTCATCACATAGTTTTTGCACCAGAAACAATAATGTTGAGATGAAGAAGTTTTATTAAAGAAAAATTATAGTATATTCTCATATTTTTTGAATTTTAAGATCGTGGGAGCGTTGTTCCTCCGAGCTCCTCCGGGCCAGATGATCTTCTCTATTTCATGCGGATCTTCTCAATTTGGGGCAAGCTTTCTCTGGCTCTAAGGCTGAGAGATGGTGGCTCATCGAAATACTAAGTCCTTCAGAGATAGTGTTGATGATGCTGAGAGATGGTCGATCTCCTTATTATTCCTTCCTTCTTGATGGTTCTGGCTGCGACGGTGCCCTCGATCGATCTTCTCTTACTTCAGACTGACATCTGAGGAATTGATCCGATCGACCTCTCCTGATGAGCTCCTCGATCTTATCTTAGAGTTGAATGTATTCTTCAATATCATGACTATGATCACGATGATACAAATAGTACTTGCTTCGATTGCGCTTATTTGAGAAAGATCATAATTCTTCTTCTTGGAGGAGAACTTCGCGCCCTTCTGTCAGGGCTTTTTTGACAACGAGCTCGAGGAGTAGTTCGGACTTGCTTACGCTCGAGGAGAGTCCGTGAGCATGGTTGAACTTCATTCGACCCTCTATTAGCTGCAGGTTTATTAGACTCATGTGCCTGCTGCTCTCCTACGGCTTCCTCATCCTTGAATTTGAAGGCTTCTTCCACTCGGATATATCCCTCAGCCCGAACTAGTAGATCGATAAAGTTCCTGGGGTACTTCTTCTTCAGGAAGAACAACAAATCATTCTTTTGAAGGTCGCCCTTAAGTACGGCCATTGCAATAGATTGGTTTAGGTTCCGAACCTTCAATACAGTAGCATTAAATCGGATGATGTAAGCTCAGATAGATTCTTTCTTTTTCTGCTTGATATTCATTAAAAAATTTAAACCTCGGCACAGACGTTGGCTGCTGACGAAGTGAGCCACAAACTGATGGCTCATCTGATAAAAAAAAAGATCGTACCCAACTTCAATACCGAGTATCAATTTCTTACTACTCCCTTTAAGGTAGATAGAAAAGTTCGGTATAAGATCGCATCTAATGCGCCATGGAGCAATATCATGATCTGGAATATCTCTAGATGATCGAATGGATCAGAGATTCCATCGTAGCTTTCAAATTGGAGAAGCTTGAAGTTCGACAGAACAAGCTCTTACATAATTCGGAAAGAGAAAGAAAGATCGATACAGACGTCGTCATGGTGAGCCGGAGCGACGTGGCAGAGTTTTTCAATCCATCGATCCATCTTTCATAGTTTCTATCGAGAATGTTATCTCGATCGCAGATCTTGAAAGACTTTCGACTGTAGATGGGAAAGATCTCTTTCGAAGAAGAATCATGGTCCGAATAAGGATCTTCTACTCTTTGTTTCTTCTTTCCAAGGGCGATGGGTATGCTAGCCCAAGAGCTCCTCCTTCGGATCGATTTCTAATAT
>QRFJ01000004.1:2341497-2405156 GCA_006176705.1 Cocos nucifera | reverse complement strand
GAATCAGTAGGTTAAACTGCTCCGAATCTACCATGGCCGTGGATGAAGGAGGAGATTGAAGCATCGACGATGGAGTAGGAATGGATAGATCTGGCTCAGATTTGACGGCGAAAGCAGTGGATCTCTGGATAGTCATCTTCTTTGGTGGTATTTCTTGAGATTAAGGAAGAGGATGGAGATGAACCTTGAAGAAAAAGATTCACAAGATCGACTGAGCACTTCTTTAAGAATAAGGATACCTTAGGAATAGAGAGCCCTCCTTCTAACGCCAATCCTATTGGTGCAGAATCTGATTGACGTCGGATCGAGCTGGAGTTGAGGAAGAAGAGGTCGCCATCAGTGACCTACAAAATAAAGTTCTATCCAAAGTCAGTGGTGGTGGCTTCAGTAGGATCCTTCGACGATCAAGTTAGCTCTTCTGATCAATAGAAATGGAGTGCTCAGGCAAAAATTCAGCAGAGTTTTGGAAAGAAGAAGAAAGCTTCGAAAAAATGTATATGAAGGATCTCTTTTATAGACGAAGCTTGTATAGCCATAACCGTCCAGTAGTGGGCCGTTCGAAACCACGTAAAATTTATTATAGAGAGAGGTGTCGTCCATTCATTGAGATTTAATAGTCAAAGTTCGGAGGAAGCAGACGTTGGTTGAAGAGTTTTGACATATGTCAATTTTAAAGGAGTTCGAACTTCTAAAGAAAATACGGCTAAAGAAAATCATCCAGAAGAAATACTACTTAAAATCTGAAAGTAATCTACTAAAAAAATTTGAATGAAGTTCAACTGATGGAGAAGTCCAGAAGAAGTTCGATTGGAGAAGTTCGACTAAAGAAGAAGTTCGGAAGGAGTTCGGCTCCTAGAGAAATTCGACTGAAGAAAAAGTTCTGGAGAAATTCGACTGTTGGAGAAATCCGACTAAGAAGAAGTTCGAAAAGAGTTCGGCTCCTAGAGAAATCTGACTGAAGAAAAAATCCTAGAGGAATCCGACTGCTGGAGGAATCTGACTAAGGAGAAGTCCGAAAGAAGTTCGGTCACTGCAGGAGTCCGGGAGGGATTCGACCGCTGGAGGAGTCTGGGAGGGGTTTGGCTCATGAAGGAATCTGATTGAAGAAAAATTTTGGAAGGAGTTCGGCTCCTCAAGAAATTTGACTAAAGAAAAAATTCTAAAGGAATCCGACTAAGAAGAAATTCGAAAGAAATTTGGCTTCTGGAGGAATCCGACTGAAGAAAAAGTTTTGGAAGAATCCGACTAAGAAGAAGTTCGGATAGAGTTCAACCACTGCAGGAGTTCGGAAGGAGTTCGACCACTAGAGGAGTTCGATCGCTAAAGAAGTCCGGAAGAAGTTTGGCTTCTGGAGGAATTCGACCGCTGGTGGAGTCCGGGAGGATTTCGGCTCCTGAAGAAATTTGACTTCTGAAGGAGTCTGGAGGGGTTCGGCTATTGGAGGAAGAATTTTCGATCAAAACTCTTCTGTGATTACCAGTTACATAGACTAAGCATCAGACTGGACTTCGACGAAAGCAAGATTTATCCCCAATAATTACTATTGCACTTTGGTGTATTTGGATAGAACGAAACAATAAGATTTTCTAAAGTGAAACCCTTGGCTAGCATGCACTGAAGAACAGGATCATTTTTTTTCTGGGCGACTGGACAAGGAACTTGGAAGACGAGCAGATTGCCATGCTTCACTATAAGCTTTCCTCTTCAACAAAATAAGTTCCTTCTCTTTACCATAATGGCTTAGTCAATGATTTTATTATTCACTTATCCTTTCTTCCCCCCACCACCTCCTCTTAGCATAAATTTCAGCGACTCTTCATCTTCCTGCAGTAAAGATGCCAAAGAGTGAATTATTCAATAAGGCTACAACACATACTTTAAAAGATAATTTTTTAATAAGGCTACAACACATACTTTAAAAGATAATTTTCCAAAAAAAATAACTCTATTAGATGCAACCTTCAATTGTTAATAAAATGGTCCGATATATATTGTATCCAAAAACAAATTGCTTTTGTCTCAATAATGATATTAAATTATATGCATGATGCAGGGCAACAATTAGATTATTGATTCACATTTGGGTTGTATGCAAATCTTATTTAACAAAACCTGTCAGATATGTTTTTATTTCTTGTACACACTATCATGTTAGTTACTGAGATCGATTACGTGGGTGGATGCAACATACAAACTACTTACGGGGACACGAAGCTGGCGCCCTTGCTCAATCAGCGTAAGAGCCGTTGAAGCTATGCAATTCTAAAATTTTGATATAAAATTAGCTTAACTCTTGGGCCAAAGCCTCTTTCTACATATTGGAAATATGATCATGAGCTAGGCATTCCATGTTGTGTTGGAGAATTCATAGCTCACCAAGCCAATTCACGTCTTTAGAAAATGAAGATACTACGATGAGAATAAACCACATCCCTCCAAAGTAATTAGTAAACAATGTTAAACCCACATTAAGTAGAAGATATCTATTGGTCAATATATATAGAATCATAAAATATGCCTTTAATTCATTTACATCCATCTAATGATATAAAGTAGTTTATTCGATAAGAAGAAATTATCACACCCTTACATTACCTTACCTCGTAGTTTATGTTTCTAAGTTCCACATCACAATTTTCTTAAATTAATATCAAGTGGTGGGCAGCACACGTACAGTTAATCATATCCTAATTTCGAAAATGCAGCCAACTGCAACACGCGTTGAGATGGCCGAGTTGGTCTAAGGCGCCAGATTAAGGTTCTGGTCCGAAAGGGCGTGGGTTCAAATCCCACTCTCAACAAGCATTTTTTCCCCCAAAAAAATAGATAAGTTAGTTCAGTTTGTTCCAGAATTTATTCATTTTCAAACTTGAAGGTTTTTTTTCAAAATTTAATTCAGTCTTTTCTCAAAAAAATAATGCTTTTCTCAAAAAAAAAACTCAAAATAATACTAGTAGGCTGGTGTTTATTAAAATCTAATACAAAATTTTTTATCTAATGTAATTTAATATTTTATCTAAAATTAGTCCAAGGAATAACACTACTATTTTTTTTTGACCATGTTCACTTTATTTTTTCTTTGTGATTGTTCCTGACATTTTTAAGCCGAATTCTTATCTTGTTTGAAACTCTAAAACATAAATTCTTTATTTATATTAGTAAGATTCTTTTTATATGAATCAGATTTTTTTTTAGTTTAAAAAAAAGTTGCAAGTTTTCTATCATTCTCTAAAGGTCTACTCTCTATATTAAATTTAATTTTTTTCTAGTTAGAAATGAATGAACAATTTTATTTTTTTATGCTAATAAGTTTAGCCTAGATTAGGTTGTATCCTTCTCTAAATAAAAAGAGGATATAAATTATAAAAATAATAAAAATATTTAAAAATTTTATTTTTAGATATAAGTTAGCTCTTGACTCCTAGATTAATTATGTCTTTAATCACATTGCTAAGTTTCTATTTGATTTGATGTTATAGCTTTGAAGTTTCGATAGTAAATATGACTGATTTTGTTTTCAAGCTCTCTATATAATTATTTATAATAATTAAAATAATCTATATCAAATTTGATAATTTTTTTGGATTAGCAAGAGGATGGATCATTCGAATCATTATCAACTTAATCCATTAAAAATGTTTTAGCAACCCATCTACAAAATAAAGTTCTAGCTTAAAATTTTTGCTTTGAAACTAATCATAATTAACATTGTTCTGCGAAAGTGGAGTTGAGATTTTGTAATAATCCAGTATCGCTCTTATACCAATTGATGTATAGGATCGCTTGATGTTGTTTAGGCTGAAAGAAGAGTAGACCGCACCTCCTTCCTCCGTGCTTAGAGGCACTCCCCTTAGGGCATCTTGGTGTGTGAAGAAACCAGAGAGAGAGAGAGATATGGGAGAAAATGGTTCTATTAGATTTCTCACTTTTCTTCTACTAGGGTTTACAATATATATGTTGGGGATAAATCCCGCTCCTACCGAAGCTCGGTCCGACGCTCGGCCTAATGTAGCCAGTAGCCGCAGAAGAGCTCCGACAGACGAGCTTCAACGAAGTCCTCCAGCGGACGGCCGAACTCCTTCGGACTACCCACGGTCGAACTCCTTCGGACTATCCACGGACGAACTCCTCCGAACCGACTCCAACGGCCGAGCTTCAACGAAGTCCTCAAGCAGGCGAACTCCCAGCGACCAGGCTTCGAGCCGAACTCCCACCGCCAGCCAAACTTCCTGACGGCCGAGCTCCTTGGACTCCAAGCGGCAGGACTTCTTCGGGAGACGGACTCCTCCCATACGCCCGTTCGGCCATCCGAGCTCCTGCGAACCTCTCTGCGGTCGAGCTCCTCCCGGGTTTCCCCTTCGACCGAACTTTCCTACAAGTTCGAACTCCTCTAGACGAACTGTCGCTTGCAACAAGACCGGACGACGCCTTACTCTCTGTACCGAACTCCATGCGGCCCGCGACTTGCCAGTATGGCTCCCATGATCCGTCGGACGATGCCTTCCTCTCCGTATCGAACTCCATGCGGCCCGCGACGTGCCAATATGGCTCCTGCGATCCATCGAACGACGTCATCCTCTCCGTACCGAACTCCATACTGCCCCAACGACTCTCTGCCAGACGCCATGGCCGTCATGATCAACTAAGCTCTGCTATAAAAAGGACCCCTCCCGACACGCTAAGGCTAAGCTCTCTGAACTCTCGACTCTCTAAGCTCTCCTCCTCATCTCTAAGCTCCGGAACTCATTTCGAGCACTCCATTTCTGTTGGCCGAAAACTAACTTGACCATCGGAGGGTCCTGCCGGAGCCACCCCCCACCGATTCCGGACGGGACTTCATTTTGTAGGTCCCCGACGGCGACCTCAGCGGCCTCGACTCCGACGACCTCCGACGAAGATGGATTTCTGCACCAACAGATTGACGCTAGAGGAAGGGCCCTGAACCTCCGAGGTCCCCTTGTTCTTAAAGGAGTGCTCGACGACGATCTCCTCTTCCGCTCCGGACCTCTCCTCTTCCGCTTCAGGATCCCTTTTCAAAAAGGAATGCCCCCCAGAAGAGCCTCAACCCGGACGATCGGACGGCTTCCGCGGCCCGATCCCGTTCGGGCCCGTCTGCTCCCGCTCCGGCCCAGGCAACCCGAGCTCACCCTGTAGCCGCGGTGGATGCGGAACAGTTCAACCTGCTTACCCAGCAGGTCCGTGATCTGACGGAAGCAGTGCAGGCGGTGCAGGCCATGCATTCGCGGACCCCGGCACCCGCTAGATCGGCGCGGGATTCCCCAGAGCCCTGGGGTCCAGTCCAGGGGCGACCGATGTGGGCTACCCGACCTCCAGTCCCCGGAAGAGAAGGGCAACCGGCGAAGAGCCCTCTGCTCGGATCACGGCTCGACCCGGGGAGAGGCTTCGCACCCTTACTGCGAGAAAACCTTGGGGATCAAAGATCGCGAAGATCTCCTGGATCAAAGGCTCTTAGAAATGAGCCGGCGTATCGAAGAAGCTTCGTCACGCTCCCCCCTCACACGGTAACGACGTCTGCACTGACCCCCCTTTTTCGCAGAAAATCATGCAGGAGCCGATCCCGCCGAACTTCAAACTCCCACAAGTTTGAGAGCTACGACGGGACCACCGACCCGGATCGACCATTTGGAAGCCTTTCGGACGACGATGCTGCTCCACGGCGTGCCAGACGCCATATTGTGCCGGGCCTTCCCCTCTACCCTTAAAGGAGCTGCCAGGAATTGGTACTCGGCGCTCAAGCCGAGTACCATCTTATCGTTTGACCAGATGAGTCAACAGTTCGCAGCCCACTTCATCAGTAGCAGGCGGCCCCGCCGAGGTTCGGATTCCTTGATGGCCATCAGGCAAAAGGAGGGGGAACCCATCCGGGCTTATGTCACCCGGTTTAACGCTGCCGCGCTGGAAGTCCGGAACCTGGACCCATCAGTCGCCATGGCCGCCCTCAAGGGCGGCCTCCGGAAGAACGACTTGTTGTTCTCCCTGGAAAAAGAAGTATCCAAGGAATTTCGCGGACATGCTTGCTCGGGCTGAAGGATACGCCCGGGCAGAGGAGGCCTTCAAGGCCAGGGATGACGAAGCCGACGGCAAGCGGCGAGCTGAAGGGCCGAGCAGGTCCACCGAGGAAGAGAAGCGGAGTAAAGCTCGGCGGCGCTCCCGGACTCCTCCCGGTCATTGGCGGACCCGAACTCTCCAAGGGAACCCGAGGTGGGGAAGCCCAGAAGGAACAGCGCGCCGAGGTTCTCCTCAGCGCCGAAGCTCTCCCCGACAAAGGTTCCGCAACTACGCCCCCCTCAACACTCCGAAGGCCCAAGTGCTGATGGAAATCGGGGAACAGCTTCCGAGGCCGGACCAGATGCGTTCCCGACCCAGCAAACGCGACCCCAACAAGTTTTGCCGCTATCATCGCGACCACGGCCACGACACCGAAGAGTGCATCCAGCTCCGAGACGAGATCGAAAAGCTCGTCAGGCGAGGTAGACTCGGCCGATTCCTGCAAAGGCGGCCCGAAGAGCGAGGGGAGCGGCTAAGGGCGGTACCATCGGGTAGGGAGAGCCAGGAAGGTCGGCCGCCCCTTGGCGTCATCAACACTATCTCGGGCAGCGAAGAAGCAGAGGATCGCAGAGCCCGTGGCCTTCACCGAGGAGGGCGGCCGGGGAATCCAATTTCCACACAGTAACGTAGTTGTAATTTCCTTAAATATCGCTGACTACGATGTACGCCGCATTTTGCTAGATAACGGAAGTTCGGCCGATGTATTATCCTACGATGCCTTCTTAAAAATTGTCCCTGCCCGACGACCACTTGGAGTCGATAAATTCTCTGCTTGTAGGGTTTACCAGCAACACCGTACCAGCCGAAGCCTGCTCCAAATCGGGAAGGCCAGCGCGAGGTAGAGGAGGTCATCTGGATGGGACTTGCTGCCTGAGGGAGCTCCGAGGAACAACGCCCCGTCGACCCCTCAAACGAGAATGCGCTGTCCGCGACTTTTCTTCGATAAAATTCTCCCCTCTGAATAATATTTGTTGATGCAGAAACTTGTCATCGCCGGAGTTGAGGCCGAAGAGACTGCCGTCGGGGACCTGCAAAACAAAGTCTCGCTTGGAATCAGTGGGGGTGGCTCCGGAAGACCCTCCGACGCTTAAGTTAGTTCCTATCAACAGGAATGGAGTGCTCGACAGAATATGGAGGAGAAGAAAAGGGTTTTCAGAACCTATTGTAAAGGTATCCGAAGGGTCCTTTTTATAGAGGGAGCTTATTGTAACCATCCTGTCGGTCGTTATTATCGATCGTTATTGCTGATAAATGTCGATCGTTATTGCTGATAAATGCCGATTGTTATTGTCGATCGTTATTGCTGATAAATGCCGATCGTTATTACTGTTGTGTAACCGTAGCGAGATTGCCTGCAGGAATCCATCATAAGAAGTTCGGTCATTGAGAAGCTCGTCCATTGAAGAAGTTTATAGGGAGTCCGGCTTCCATAGAAACTCGGCCCGAGAGGAGGTTTTGGGGAAGTTCGGCTCCCGTAAGGATCTGGCTGAAGCCCGATTGCTGGGGGTCCGAAGGAGTTCGGCTCAGAGCCTGGGCGCTGAAGAGTTCGGCCGTTAAGAGGGTTGAAACAAGCTCGACCGTCGGGGTCTCGGCCGAAGCCCGGATCGCTCGGAGTCCAAAGGGGCTCGGGCAATAAGTAGTTCGGCCGCTTGAGGAGTTCGGCCGCTAAGAATCTGAAGCTCGGCCGCTTGATAGTTCGGTTGGTTGAAAGACTTCGGCTGAGGCTCAGCCGCTGAGAAGCTCGGCCGGATGTAGTAGTTCAGCTAGGACGCGTCCACTGAAGTTCTTCCGCATTGACCACATCAGGCTGGGATTGAACTTGACTTTGGCAGGAGCGGGATTTATCCCCAACACTAGCCCCCCCACTCCCGAGTTCGAAATTTGAAGGAAGGGAGTGCGGATAAGGCGACTGCCAAAGTTTTTCTTCCGGGCTTCGTATTGGTCCATGTCGAAGTTCGGGGGAGATTTCATTTCTGGCTAAAGTTGATGCTGAAGTTGAGGCTCTCCAGCCGAGGTTGATTCGGTCAAAAATCCTATCTCTCGCCGAGGTCGAAGTCGGCGCTCTTCATCCGAGGTCAGCCTAGTCGCTCGGGGGGATCTTATTTGGCCGAAGTTGATAAGATTGCTCGGAGGATATCTCATCTCCTTTGGCTGAGGTTGATGTAAGTGCTCGCGTTAGGACGAGGTCTTCCTCCTGTTCCTAACGGGCTGTGGGGGCACATGCGGACCGTCGTCCGAGCTTCTCCCCCCATCTCGTCTAAGGTGAACGAGGTCTTCGACTTTGCTCGCGTTAGGACGAGGTCTTCCTCCTGTTCCTAACGGGCTGTGGGGGCACATGCGGACCGTCGTCCGAGCTTCTCCCCCCATCTCGTCTAAGGTGAACGAGGTCTTCGACTTTGCTCGCGTTAGGACGAGGTCTTCCTCCTGTTCCTAACGGGCTGTGGGGGCACATGCGGACCGTCGTCCGAGCTTCTCCCCCCATCTCGTCTAAGGTGAACGAGGTCTTCGACTTTGCTCGCGTTAGGACGAGGTCTTCCTCCTGTTCCTAACGGGCTGTGGGGGCACATGCGGACCGTCGTCCGAGCTTCTCCCCCCATCTCGTCTAAGGTGAACGAGGTCTTCGACTTTGCTCGCGTTAGGACGAGGTCTTCCTCCTGTTCCTAACGGGCTGTGGGGGCACATGCGGACCGTCGTCCGAGCTTCTCCCCCCATCTCGTCTAAGGTGAACGAGGTCTTCGACTTTGCTCGCGTTAGGACGAGGTCTTCCTCCTGTTCCTAACGGGCTGTGGGGGCACATACGGACCGTCGTCCGAGCTTCTCCCCCCATCTCGTCTAAGGTGAACGAGGTCTTCGACTTTGCTCGCGTTAGGACGAGGTCGTCCTCCTGTTCCTAACGGGCTGTGGGGGCACATGCGGACCGTCGTCCGAGCTTCTCCCCCCATCTCGTCTAAGGTGAACGAGGTCTTCGACTTTGCTCGCGTTAGGACGAGGTCTTCCTCCTGTTCCTAACGGGCTGTGGGGGCACATGCGGACCGTCGTCCGAGCTTCTCCCCCCATCTCGTCTAAGGTGAACGAGGTCTTCGACTTTGCTCGCGTTAGGACGAGGTCTTCCTCCTGTTCCTAACGGGCTATTTTTACTCATTTTTCTCTTGCCATCCCACGATTCTTATGCCAAAAACCAAAAATGCAGAACAAAAGGAAATTTCATTGATGATACATCCTCAGATTTTCTGAAGTTCCATGGCCGAGGAAGCATTATCCCTCCGAGTTCCTTCAAGCGATAAGGTTTCCGGGTCGGATGACTTCCGTTACCTTGTACGGACCTTCCCAATTTGGGAGCGAGCTTTCCTTGACTCTGAGGCTGAGTGATAGCGGCTCGTCGGAGCACTAAGTCCCCCTACTCTGAACGTCTTGCTTTTAACCCTGGAGTTGTAGTACCGAGCCACCTTCTGTTTATAGGCTGACATCCGGATGCGAGCTTCCTCCCTCTTTTCTTCCAGAAGGTCGAGGTTGACTCTGAGGTCTTGGGGGTTGTGCTGTTCATTGAAGCCCACAACTCGTGCGGAAGGGAGCTTAAGTTCAACCGGGATGACTGCCTCAGTACCGAAGGCCAAAGCGAAGGGTGTTTCTCCAGTCGGCACCCTCTGAGTAGTTCGGTATGCCCAGAGGACATGGTAGAGTTCGTCTACCCAGGCCCCTTTTGCCTTATCTAGCCTCGTTTTGATTCCCTGTAGCAAGGTCCGGTTGGTTATCTCAGCTTCCCCATTGGTCTGCGGATGAGCCACAGAAGTGAAGCGCTGGGAGATGTTTAATCCTTCACAAAACTCTGCGAACCTAGCCCCGGCGAATTGTCGCCCATTGTCGGTTATAAGGGTTCGGGGCAGGCCGAACCGACAAACTAGTGACTTCCAAACAAAGTCCTGTACCTTTGGCCTCGGTAATTTTTGCGAGTGGTTCAGCTTCGACCCACTTGGTAAAGTAGTCAATCGCGACCAAGAGGAACTTCCGCTGTCCCGATGCTGCTGTCGGAAAGGGGCCGAGTATGTCCATTCCCCATTGCGCAAACGGCCAGGGTGAATTAAGCGGAGTGAGTTCGGATGCCGGCCGTCTCTGCACACTAGCATTTTTCTGGCAGCGGTCGCACCTCTTTACGTATTCCACAGAATCGCGAAATAAGGTCGGCCAATAATACCCTTGCCGAAGTAGCTTTAGCGACAAAGACCTTGCTCCTAAATGGCTTCCGCAAAGTCCTTCGTGCACATCCCATAGTGCAATATTAGCCTTCTGAAGGTCGAAGGCATCTCAACAATGGGAAGGGAGTACGACCTTTTGTATAACTGGCCTTCGTATAAGACGTAACGGGAGGCCTGATTTTTGAGTTTTCGAGCTTCTTTTTCGGTCATGAGGAAGAACCCCCTCTTTAAGGTAGGTGACCAAGTGGGTCAATCCAGCTGGGCTCGAATTCCGTCTGTAGGACATGTCCTGAGGTTCTTCCGTGGTTGGGTACTTCAGAGTTTCCTGAAACACTTCTTTGGGTAGTTCGGCTGGAGCCGAAGTGGCCAGTTTGGAGAGAAAATCGGCTCTCGCATTTTCTGTCCTTGGGATATGTTGAATGACGAAACTATCAAAGGCCGGGGTTCAAACTCTTCACCTTTCCCGAGGTATCTCACCATGCTCTCCTTCTCTTGCTTCAAAGTTGCCGCCAACTTGACCGACCACTAATCGGGAATCACTGTAGACTCGGAAGCCGATCTACTTTTAGCTCCTTTGCTATTCTTAATCCCGCAATCAGTGCTTCATATTCGGCTTCGTTGTTGGTAGCGGGAAACTCGAAGCGCAGCGCGATACTCGGCGACAACTCCCTCGGGGCTGACCAAGACCTAGCCCCGCACCAGCTCCAATGGAGTTGGAAGAACCATCCACGTGTAGAATCCAGAAGCCTTCAGAGAGGTCGGCCCTTTCCTTTGGGAAGTTCGGCTGTGATGGTTCGACTTCGTCAAGGCTCGATCTCGCCTCTGTATTTGTCTTGCTTGATTCAAGTTCGGCTTCGTCTGGAATAGTGCATTCTAATACAAAATCCGCCAGTACCTGGGCTTTGATTGATGGCCTGGGCTGGATAGTTGATGTCGAACTCCGTGAGCTCCATTGCCCATTTTGCGATTCTTTCCGGAAGCATTCTGCTCGGTGGAGAACTGCTTTTATTGGTTGGTCCGTGAGGACCGTTATGGTGTGCTCCTGAAAATAAGGTCGGAGCCTCCTGGACGGCAATTACGAGATAGTAAGATAATTTTTCTATCCTTGGAGTATCTGGTCTCCGCGTCCCTTAGGACTCGGCTCACGTAATAGATCGGGCGTTGTGTCTTTGCTTCTTCCCTAACGAGGAACCGCCGCCAGGGCCACCGAGGAGACAGCTAAATACAAGAACAACTCTTCCCCAGGTTCAGGTTTTGCCAGCAGCGGGGGCATGCCGAGGTAATTTTTGAGTTCCTCAAATGCTTGTTGATACTCTGCCATCCAGCTGAAGTCCTTTTGGTCGCCTGAGAACCTCGAAGAAGGGCAAGCAACGTTCAGCCGACCTCGAGACGAAAGCGATTTAGGGATGCCACCCTTCCCGGCCAAGCGCTGAACTTCTTTAATCGTCTTTGGAGTGGTCATTTCTTGAATAGCTCGGATTTTTCAGGGGGTTTGCCTCAATTCCTCACGTCTCGACACCATGAACCCAAGAAATTTTTCAGAGGTTACGCCAAAGGCGCATTTGGTTAGGGTTCAGTCTCATCTTATGCTTCCTCAATGCATTGAAGGTCTCTTCAAGGTCGGCCAGATGGTCAGCTGAAGCTCGGCTTTTGACGAGCATATCATCTACGTACACCTCCATGTTGCGGCCGATCTGCTCCTTGAAAATTTTGTTGACCTAAACGTTGGTATGTTGCCTCCCGCATTCTTGAGTCCAAAAGGCATGACCTTATAGCAATAAAGACCTCGGCTAGTGATGAAGGCGGTTTTTCTTCGTCTTCAGGCGCCATACGTATCTGGTTATAACCAGAAAAGGCGTCCATAAAGCTGAGGAGCTCATGACCCGAGGTTGCATCCTACCAACTGATCGATCCTGGGCAAGGGGTAACTATCCTTTGGACAAGCCTTGTTTAGCTTTTTGAAGTCGACACACATCCTCCACTTGTTGTTTGCTTTCTTGACAAGAACCACGTTCGAAACCCAAGTCGGGTAATGAACTTTCCCGGATTAGTCCGGCTTTAAGGAGTTTATCTACTTCTTCAGCGATCGCTTTCTGCCTCTCCGGGGCATGTTGGCGTAGTTTTTCTCTTACCGATCGGTGTTTCGAGTCAACGGCCAGCCGATGTTCCATGACCTCGGCGTCGATTCCTGGCATATCTGCTGGGGTCCAAGCGAAGACGTCTGCGTTTCCTTCTGAGGAAAAGCGACGAGTTGCTCCCGAACCTTCGGTTCGCCAGGTTGGAAGCCGATCTGCACCACATGGTCCGATTTTCCATCATTTAATGACACAGAGATGAGGTCCTCTGCAAGGCTCAACCTCGTTCTTCATTGAGGTCATTACGGACATCCAGTCCGTCAACCAGATAGGGGTCGGGCTGATCTTCCTTATACAAGGCGATTCGAGTAACAATACCTTCGCTAGGGTCTGGTCTCCTCTGACTTCTCCAACCCCATAGTTCGTAGGGAACTTCATCTTTAAGTAATAAGTCGACACCAACCGCCCGAAGAGTGCATTTAAACCAGGATCGACCAAGGATAGCATTATAGGCGGACGGCGATCTTTACGACTAGGAAGTCGACCTGAGCTTTGGCCTGCTTTGGGTACTGCCCTGCTGCTTACGGTCAAAGTTATGATACCTTCGACTGGTACAGATGTTGCCAGCAAATCCAACTAGCGGAGAATTCACCGAGCTCAATCGATCATCAGGTAGGGACATTTTTCAAGAAGGCATCGTAGAACAATACATCAGCCGAGCTTCCATTATCTACGAGGATGCGGCGTACATCGTAAGTCAGCAATATTCAATGAAACTACAACCGCGTCATTATGCGGAAAGTTGGATTCCCTGGCCATCCTCCTCGGTGAAGGACTATAGGCTCCGAAATCTTCCATTTCTTCATCGATCCTTCAAGCCTGCTGGTTTTCTTTTGCTGAGATCCCCCTAAGATAGTGTTGATGACGCCAACGGGTGGCCGATCTTCTTGTTGGTTTTTCCCCGCTTGGCGTTAGCATTCTCGGCCGATCTTCCACCCCCTCGGGCTGCCTTCGAAGAAACCGGCTTAGTCTGCCTCGCCTGACGAGCTCTTCGATCTCGTCCTGGAGTTGAATGCACTCCTCCAGTGTCATGACCGTGATCGCGATGGTAAGAGGCAGAACTTGTTAGGATTACGCTTGTAAGGGTGAGAGCGCATTCTTTCTGGTCTTGGAAGCCGTTCCCGGATCTCCATCAGAACTTGAGTCTTCGGGGTGTTTAGGGGGGTGTAGTTGTGAAATCATCGTAGACGGAGAGAACTTCGTGCTGAGGAGAACTTCTGGAGGAGAACTTCGGCGCTGAGGAGAACTTCGGACGGCGCATCCTTCCGTCAGAGCTTCCCCGCTTCCGAGCTTGAGAGGGAATCCGAACTTGCTCGCGACCAGGGGGAGTCCTGGAGCGTGGCCGAGCTTTAATTTGCTTTCCTTTCTTCAGAGGGTCTATCCAGCCTGCCGATCAGCCGTTTACCACCGATTTCACCGTCCTTAGCTTCGAAGGCCTCCTCTGCCCGGGCATAACTTTCGGCCCGAGCCAACATATCGGCAAAGTCCCTGGGATACTTTTTTTCCAAGGAGAACAATAGGTCATTTTTCTGAAGGCCGCTCTTGAGCGCGGCCATGGCGACCGATTGATCCAGGTCTCGGACTTCTAACGCAGCGGTATTAAATTGGGAAATGAAAGCCCGGATGGATTCCCCTTCTCTCTGCCTGATGGCCATTAGGGAGTCTGAGCTTCGGCGTGGACGCCGACTACTGACGAAGTGGGCCGCGAACTGTTGACTCATTTGGTCGAATGATAGGATGGTACTCGGCTTGAGTGCCGAATACCATTTCTGGCGGCTCCTTTAAGAGTAGAGGGAAAAGCCCGACACAGGATGGCGTCTGGCGCGCCATGAAGCAACATCGTCGTCCGAAAGGCTTTCAAGTGGTCGACCGGGTCAGTGGTCCCATCATAGCTCTCAAACTGTGGGAGTTTGAAGTTCGGCGGGACTGGTTCTTGCATAATTTTCTGTGAGAATGGAGGGTCGGTTCGGATCTCATTACCATATGAGGGAGGAGCGTGGCGGAGTTCTTCGATCCGACGACTCATTTCCAAGAGCCTTCTATCCAGGAGATCTTCATGGTCTCTCATTTCTAAAGTCTTCTTGCTGATCGGATGAAAAGCTTCTCCCTGGGATGAGCTGCGGTCCGAACAAGGGCTCTCCTTCCGTTGCTTTCCTTTTTCGGGAATTGGAGGTCGGGTAGCCCATGTTGATTGCCTCTGGACTGGACAACGCGGCTCTGGAAGATCCAGGACCGATTGGACTGGTACGGACGGCTTGCTGGTGCATGGCTTGCACCGCTTGAACGGCCTCGGTGAGGCCACGAACCTGCTGGACAAGCAGGTTGAACTGTTCAGCATCTACCGCATGGCCTGGGTTGCCGGGACTGGAACGGTAGCGGACGGACCCGGACGGGATCGGGCCTGCGGAGGCCGCCGATCGCCGGGCTGCAGAATGAGCCTGAGTCACTGGGGCTGGAGCTGGAGCGGATGGACTCGAATGAGATCGGGCCGCGGAAGCCGCCGATCTCCGAGTGGAAGCTCTCCTGGGGGGCATCTTTTCTCTTTGGAAGGGAATTAGAATTGAAAGGAAGAAAGGTCTCTCGAGCACTCCTTTAAGAACAAAGGAACACCGGCTTCCTTTAAGAAGGGAATCTTCGTCGGTAGTGGGCCCTTCCTCTAGCGCCAATCTGTTGACGCAGAAACTTGTCGTCGCCGGAGTTGAGGCCGAAGAGGCTGCCGTCGGGGACCTGCAAAACAAAGTCTCGCTCGGAAACCGATGGGGGTGGCTCCGGAAAGACCCTCCGACGCTTAAGTTAGTTCCTGCCAACATGAATGGAATGCTCGACAGAATATGGAGGAGAAGAAAAGGATTTTCAGAACCTATTGTAGAGGTATCCGGAGGGTCCTTTTTATAGAGGGAGCTTATTGTAACCGTCCTGCCAGTCGTTATTATTCGATCGATCATTATTGCTGATAAATGCCGATCGTTATTCTTGATAAATGCCGATCGTTATTATTGATCGTTATTACTGATAAATGCCGATCCTTATTCCTGATAAATGCCGATCGTTATTACTGTTGTGTAACCGTGGCGAGATTGCCTGCAGGAATCCATCATAAGGAGTTCGGTCATTGAGAAGCTCGTCCATTGAAGAAGTCTATAGGGAGTCCGGCTTCCATAGAAACTCGATCCGAGAGGAGGTTTTGGGGAAGTTCGGCTCCCACAAGGGTCTGGCTGAAGCCCGATCACTGGGAGTCCGAAGGAAGTTCGGCCCAGAGCCTGGGCGCTGGGGAGTTCGACCGCTGGATAGAAGTTCGGGGAGCTCGGCCGCTAAGAGGGTTGAAACAAGCTCGGCCGTCGGGGTCTCAGCCGAAGCCCGGTCGCTCGGAGTCCAAAGGGGCTCGGGCAAGAAGTAGTTCGGCCGCTTGATAGTTTGGCTGGTTGAAAGCTCGGCGTTTGATAGTTCGGTTGGTTGAAAGACTTCGCTGAGGCTCAGCCTGCTGAGAAGCTCTGTCGGATGTAGTAGTTCAGCTAGGACGTGTCCACTAAAGTTCTTCCGCATTGACCACATCAGGCTGGGATTGAACTTGATTTTGGCAGGAGCGGGATTTATCCCCAACGACCTCGTCCTAATGCGAGCATAGTCGAAGACCTCGTTCACCTTAGATGAGATGGGGGGAGAAGCTCGGGCGACGGTCCGCATGTGCCCCCACAGCCCGTTAGGAACAGGAGGACGAACCTCATCCTAACGCGAGCAACAAGCTCGACTGCAGGAGATAAGATCTCCCCCGAGCGCGCACCTCGGCCGCAGGAGATAAGATCTCCCCCGAGGAACAAGCTCGGCTGTAGGAGATAAGATCTCCCCCGAGCGCGCACTTTCGACCTCGGCTGCAGGAGATAAGATCTCCTCCGAGGAAGCTCAGCTACAGGAGATAAGATCTCCCCCGAGCGCGCACTTCGACCTCGACCGCAGGTAGATAAGATCTTCCCCGAGGGAAGCCTCGACTGTAGGAGATAAGATCTCCCCCGAGGGAAGCTCGGCTGCAGGAGATAAGATCTCCCCCAAGCACGCACTTCGATCTCGGCTACAGGAGATAAGATCTCCCCCGAGGGAAGCTCGGCTGTAGGAGATAAGATCTCCCCCGAGCGCGCACTTCGACCTCGGCCGCAGGAGATAAGATCTCCCTCCGAGGGAAGGCTCGGCTGCAGGAGATAAGATCTCCCCCGAGCGGAACTTCGACCTCGGCTGCAGGAGATAAGATCTCCCCCGAGCGCGCACTTCGACCTCAGGAGATCAGATCTCCCCTGAGGGAAGCTCGGCCGTAGGAGATAAGATCTCCCCCGAGGGAAGCTCGGCCGCAGGAGATAAGATCTCCCCCGAGCGCGCACTTCGACCTCGGCTGCAGGAGATAAGATCTCTTCCGAGCGACCGCGAACAGCCTCGGTTAGGAACAGGAGGAGAATCTCGTCCTAACGCGAGCAACAACCTCGGCTAGAGATAAGATCTCTCCTCGAGCGACCGTAGACAACCTCGGCTAGAGATAAGATCTCTCCCGAGCGACCGAGCCAACCTCGATTAGGAATAGGAGGAGAACCTCGTCCTAACGCGAGCACCAACCTCGGCTGCAGGAGATAAGATCTCCCCCAAGAGAAGCTCGATCGCAGGAGATAAGATCTCCCCCGAGCGCGCACTTCGGCTGCAGGAGATAAGATCTCCCCCGAGCGCGCATTTCGGCTACAGGAGATAAGATCTCCCCCGAGCGCCCGCATCGACTCCGGCTAGGGATAAGGTCCTCGAATAGACGTAAGGCCCGCGACGACCTCGGCCAGGGAGCTTCAACATCGACCGCGGCTAGAAAAAGCTATCATGTCAACCTCGGTCAGAGAGCTTTAACATTAGCTTCATCAACTTTGGTTGGAAACGAGTTCCATTTCAACTCCAAACATCGACTGGAGATGAGGTCTCCTCTAAGCCTCAGCCTCAACTTCAGCGTCAACATTGGCTGGAGATGAGACCTCCCCCGAGCTTCAGCTGCAACAAACGCGGAGCCTGAAAGAAGACTTCGGCAGTCGCCTGTTTTGGTACTCCCTTCCTTCAAATTTTGAACTCGGGAGTGGGGGGCTACTGTTGGGGATAAATCCCGCTCCTGCCGAAGCCCGGCCCGACGCTCGGCCTAATGTAGCCAGTAGCCGCAGAAGAGCTCCGGCAGACGAGCTTCAACGAAGTCCTCCAGCGGACGGCCAAACTCCTTCGGACTACCCATGGCCGAACTCCTCCGGACCGACTCCAACGACCGAGCTTCAACGAAGTCCTCAAGCGGGCGAACTCCCAGCGTCCAGGCTTCGGGCCGAACTCCCACCGCCAGCCAAACTTCCTGGCGGCCGAGCTCCTTGGACTCCAAGCGGCAGGACTTTCTTCGGGAGACGGACTCCTCCCAGACGCCCGTTCGGCCATCCGAGCTCCTGCGAACCTCTCTGCGGCCGAGCTCCTCCCGGGTTTTCCCTTCGGCCGAACTTTCCTACAAGTCCGAACTCCTCTGGACGAACTGTCGCCTGCAATAAGACCGGACGACGCCTTACTCTCCGTACCGGGCTCCATGCGGCCCGCGACTTGCCAGTATGGCTCCCACGATCCGTCGGACGACGCCTTCCTCTCCATACCGAACTCCATGCGGCCCACGACGTGCCAGTATGGCTCCCACGATCCACCGGACGACGCCATCCTCTCCGTACCGAACTCCATGCTGCCCCAACGACTCTCTGCCAGACGCCATGGCCGTCATGATCAACTAAGCTCCGCTATAAAAAGGACCCCTCCCGACACGCTAAGGCTAAGCTCTCTGAACTCTCGACTCTCTAAGCTCTCCTCCTCATCTCTAAGCTCCGGAACTCATTCCGAGCACTCCATTCCTGTTGGCCGGAAACTAACTTGACCGTCGGAGGGTCCTGCCGGAGCCACCCCCCACCGGTTCCGGACGGGACTTCGTTTTGCAGGTTCCCGGCGGCGACCTCAGCAGCCTCGACTCCGGCGACCTCCGACGAAGATGAATTTCTGCACCAACAATATATATATATATATATATATATATATATATATATATATATATATATACATGTACATGGATCGAAATTCTAACCCATAAAAAACTTCCTAAGCTAACCCTGTCCGAATGCACTCATCCAAACTTATGTACACCCATGGTCTGATCATACACTCAATCCCATAGACCCAAACATGGTCCAAATTCTAAGTAGCCCCCATGAGATCAAAATCAGGGCCTTATGACCATGGAGGGCTGAATCTCCATTCTATGACCAAAACGGTCCTAGCCCTAAAACGACACCTATCCTAGTCTCCCAGAGCCAATACCTTGACTCCTCCAGTAGCCTTCCAAGGCTTGGAAGCATCACTAATCCTAACAATCTCCACCTTAATTTTTCAAGCCTTGGCAAATCCTACGTGAACCATTTGCACCATCCTGCTGCCTCTAGAGCTGACATTGTCCCATCGAAGCCACCTTGCCTTCTTAGCTGCAACATCGATCTATGCTCCATAGCTCCTGGGATTCGTGCTCCACTGCATTCCTTGACCTTGAACTAAGGTCCTCCTACTCTAATCCCATGGCTGCAACACCAACCTGTGCTCCGCAGTGCATCCAAATAGCTCACTATGTAAACTCTAATGCCTTTGCCAATCCTCTTCAACTACTATACACCCTTGGAGATCTTTGGGATGACCGTCTCCACAGCTAAAGATCTGACTTACTTCTTCGCACCATCCTAAAATTATAAGATTCCTTGGCAGCTACATCACTTTTTTTAGATTTTTCTAAAAAATCTACAGCATTCCTATACCAACACATGCTGTACCATCTGACACGATCTCTTCGAAATTATGCCTATCCACCTGCACATGCCGCTCCACTTAGAACTATGCATCATCGATGCTGGTACTAGGATATCAATTTTTCTGCATCCCTCCACTCTGAACTCATGCCAAATTTTCTCTCCACTTGTAAAGCCACCACTTCGAAGCTCCACCTATGAAGCCACATCTCTGAAACTCCACCTATGAAACCACCACTCTGGAGCTCCACCTAATCTAAAATCGATTTGATACCATAGAAGAATCTAACTCTATCATCGACTCACCCAAGGCCAACAATCCAACACTACACTGCTGGGCCTACCGCTGCATCTCGTACACCGTCGCTGCTCCTTCGGATCCTCCACACTCCACGGACCCCTTCGAAGCCATCTTGGATATCTCCACAACCCGTGGGCACTCTAAAACATACAGAAGCTCATCCAACTTCTCTAAATCCAGCGAGTGAAACCTAAAAAATTTCATCCTAGCACTTTTCCTCTTTTGCCCCTCCACCAACTGTCGCTTTAGTTGCATCCAGAGGAACTACAACTCAAACCCTATCTTATGCTCAGATCTATTTATCTCATCCTTAGACTCCTGAAACTCTCTAGCTCTCCTTGAGACCTACTTCCGATCTCCCTTAGATGCCTTCTGATACTCTCTGCTGAGATATCTTCCTCGACTGCTGCACCATCGAGCCTCTCTCAATCTTCTGTCTTCAGGAAAGCACTACTACAATACTTCAGCACTCCCTACCTCATCTTGACACTACTTTCTTATAGATATCCGGATCCTTTCTTGTTGCATACAAACTATCCTCCACTAAATCATGACTCTTCCTGATGCTGCTGTAGAAAAAATCTGATCCAGAATAATCCTGACCGTCTAAGACTTTTTGACGCTCCTTGAGACCTCCTGACTCTGCTTGAGATATGCTCCCGATGTTCTTGAGAAGCTCCTAGAACTCTTTGCTGAGATACCCTCCTCGACTGCTACACCGCCAAGCTTCTTTCAGTCCCTGTGCCTATAGGGTAGTGCTACTATAGCACTCCAATGCTTTCTATCTGGTCCCTGCATCATTCTATAGCTGTCCAGTTCTAATCTATTGGATCTGCATGGATCATCCATTTCCATCATCTTCAAGGCATTAATCGGTCGCATCATTGAATATACTCCAACTACTTTTTAGCTTCACTTTGATCTCGAGCTCTTGAGTGATCTATCTTCTGACATGCCAAATAAATCATTAGCATCCAAAGCTGAGAACAACACGAACAACAGAAAAAAAAAAAAAAAAAAAAAAAATCAAAAAATCAATAAATCCAAAAAACCCCATTTGATTTTTTTTCTCTCTTAGAACCTCCCAGATCCTTCTCGGCTTCTTCTTCGTTCATCTTTGTCCTGTCCAAAACCAGAACCGACTGCCAACCGCCTGCCTCCATGGGTGCCAGCCGACCGTCCATCCAGGAGAACAACACGAACAACAGAAAGAAAAATAAGTCAAAAAATCAATAAATCCAAAAAACCCCATTTGATTTTTTTTCTCTCTTAGAACCTCCCAGATCCTTCTCGGCTTCTTCTTCGTTCATCTTTGTCCGCTTCTTCTTCGTTCATCTTTGTCCTGTCCAAAACCAGAACCGACTGCCAACCGCCTGCCTCCATGGGTGCCAGCCGACCGTCCATGCGACCGTCGAATCTGGGCACGGCCACCGGATCCGAGCGCCGCCACCGCCGGATCACCACTGCTGCGGCTCCTTCGATCTTCGTCCCATCCAAAACCGAACTGGACTGCCTGCTGCCGTGGAACGCCGCCACTGGCTGGTCGATGCCCACGCGACCGCTAGATCTAGGCACGGCCACTGGATCCGAGCGCTGCCGCCACTAGATCGCCACCGCGACAGGTCACTGCCACTGTTCGCGGCCCGCCATTGCCGGATCTGGGCGTTGCCTCGCCGGATCCTTGCTCCACCGTGTTGGATCCAGCACATCGGGAGGAAGAGGATGGCCCCCGCCATCTTGCAGGCTCGGATCCAGGCGCCACCGCCGGATCTGGTCGCGACGCCACTGCCAGATTTGGGCCCTTGCATCGGGAGGAAGAACGGAGGCCCTGCGCCACCTTGCCGGCTTTGTTCCGCATGCCACCTTGCCGGATCTGGGTGCAGCCACCGTCGGATCGGCACTCCATCGCTGGATCCATGCGCCTCAAGTCAGCTCTCCGCTGCACGTGCATCACTGCTGGCCGAATTCCAACCAGCCGTCACCACTGGTTGGCACGCCGCTGCTCGCACCGGACTTACACTGTCGCCTGCGCCACCACCTGGAGTTCGATGCCGTCTGCCTGCGACGTTATTCCTCCCCAGAGAAGAAGACGGCCGTGCCGCCCCCTCTCCGGATCTCCGATGGCCGCCTGCTTTCGAATCTCGCACATTTTGCCCGCGAGCGGCACCGCCGACCGCCTGCGGGATCTGTCTCCGCACGCCGTGCTCGGCCACCTGGTCACCAAAAACCGCCTCCACACGTCGGTTCACTGATTCGTCAGCCGTTAAGCCCTTGGGATCGGACGGCCGATCACCGGCCGCCGCCTGGAATCTAGGAGGAAGAAAGGGGGGCCCTACCGGCCTCCCAAAATTTTTTTTTTTTTTTTCTTTTGTTCTTCCGCTACTGAATATCCCATTCCTGCACTGGATCGCACCTTCACGCTTCCTCATCAAGATTATTTTAATATAAATTATTATGTAAAAACTTTTTAATATTATTAAATTTGAAGAAAGAGTAGAACGCTCTTTCTTCTCGCTTAGATGCACATTTTTTTAGAACACCTTGGCATACGAAGGAATCAGAGAGATATGAAAAAAAAAAAATTCTGCTAGATTTTTCACTTCTCAAATTTAAATATATATATATATATATATATATATATATATATATATATATATATATATATATATATATATTGATATATATATTATAAATTTTAATAAAAGAGGAGTAAAAAATCTAATGGAACCATTTTTTCAATATATATATATATATATATGAATTGAAATTTTAATTTATAAAAAAAAATTTAGGTTAATTTTATTCGAATGATCATTGAAATTCATGTACAATCATAAATTGATCATTTACTTAATCTCATAGATCTAAATTTGATTCAAATTCTGAATAGCCTTCATAAAATTTAAATCAGAATTTCATGATTATAGACGGTTGACCTCTATCCTAAGATTAAAATTAAAATCGGTTCTAATCTTAGAATGATACATATTCTATTTTTTTTAAAATTAATATTTTAATTTTTTTTTATTTTTTAAGATGTGAAGGTATTACTAATCCTAATAAATTTTGTATAGAAAAAAAAAATTATTTTTTTTTTTAGGAGTCCGGCTCTGGGACTAAATAAGTAAACTAATATTATTGATGACCAACGAAAGCGCTACCAACCTACAGGCCATCCAGAAAGTCCGAACTAGCGGCCTTAATTTTTTTTTTTTCTAAAAAAAAGATGTCGCTTAACAATCGTTCTTTTAAAACTGCATCATAAGCCTACTTGGTCGCATGAAGACGGAGTGAAGATTTTAACCAGGAGAAAAAAGAATTTGTTGTAATACTTTATAAGGTAGTGGCTACATCATTAACTATTGTTTTTGGAATTAGAGTTGAGTAACGACAAACTATGATGCGACCACTTCAAGCAACCACGGCGGTAGACCAAATCCCATCACATCCATGGAAGTACCTCTATTCAAAAAAAATAAACAAAGAACAACAAGGGGGAAAAAAACAAAAAAAAAAAAAGGAAGATTTTGAAGCCATGTAGTTCCCAATAAAAACTAGTGCGGTCGAGTGTTCCTCCGTTCCCCCCACCACCCTGGTAGAACTCTGCACGCTAAGGAAACCCTCCTTGACTTTAGTACCAAATTAGCTGGCAAGATCATTGACCACCCAACCATGGAACCCCCCGCCTCCCTCTCTCTCTCTCTCTCTCTCGGGGATCAATCCCCTTCTTATAAAAAAAAATTTCTCCCTAAGGATATAAATTATAATAAAAAAAATATTTTGATCATATACTTCACTACTTGCCATGCACCAATCCATATATGGTCAAAGTAGAGGATGGAATTTCTGCTTTAATTGGTTCTTTGAGTGGGTTTACAAGAACTGTATTCTTACCACTGCACCTGTTATTTTGATAAGAACAAACGAGAGATAATTACATGTAAGACCGTTCGTTGGACAAAAACATAGAGATCCACAAAGTAGCATGCAGTTGCACCGAAATAAATTACCCCAGCAGCAATACTTGATATAGAATGGAACATTAATAGAGTAAAAGTAACATTCTATAGCTACGAAATAATATGTGGCCGACTAATTTCTGTGATGAACATATTGAACAAAACCATTGTCTGGGGGCGGTAAAGAAAGCCAGGGTTGGTTTTCTTTGTTTTTGTTTTTTTATTTTTTTTGGCAACAGATGTCAGGATTAGTTATGCAGTTTCCCGGCTATTTTTTCTTGCTGTTCATCCACATGACCGATTGTTAAGTTTTCTTTTCCTAGCTTACATTGGGAAACAAAGCACTCGTATTTTTTGTCCCACCCACTTTAAGTGTCGAGGTAGGTGGCTTAAGTGCACAGACAAACATGTGAGGAAGCCACTAGTTCAGTTAACCAGATCATACACGTGCAAGGAGTCCAAATATCCATATCCTAACTTTAAGCAAGGGAGAAGCAAAAGGAAAAAAAAAAAGGGTTCTTCTCAAAAACTTCATTCCATGGCTCTACTCTATGTATGACAGGATCTGCACTTAATGGATGGGAGTTTATGGTGTTATCTTCTCAATGATCGATCACAGAAAATGCTTAAAATGGCTTTTGGCGCATCGAAAAAGCCATATTCTATTTGGTTTAAAATCAGATCCACACGATACATCCTCTTTAAACAGTATGCGCTTCCTCTTGAGGAAAAAAAAAGTTTGTACTTTGTCCAGCCAAAACATGACTACAGAACAAAGTGTCACACACAAAATTCCACAAACAAACAAGACTTGGAGAAGCATAGAATTTGATCATCCATATGAAACCTTGGAAGAAGGCAAAGAGATAAAAAAGAGAATCAAAATTATCGTTCAACAAGTTTTAGGTGATAGTATATATATGTGGACTCTGGAACATCAAGTGGTGCTTGAATTTCAAGAATTTTTTTTTTTTTTTTTAAAAAAAAAAAATCTACTCCCAACAAACCAATATTAATTGCTTTCCTCCTTTATTCCACTTCGTTCATAACTTACAATTGAAAGCTTGTCAGCCAAAGAATGTGACATTTTGATTTGGGTTGATGGAGTTGTAGTCAGTCGAGGAGGTTGAAGGAGGGGTGGTGTAAATGGAAGAGGAAGAAGCAGAAGAAGCCGGACGAGGAGGTGGAGTTGGGATTGGTGGTGGTGCAGCGACCGGCACATCCCCAGAGGGTGCAAACAAAGCAGCATGAGATGTAGGGAAGACACGAACACTAGCTTGCCTACCCTTATGCTTCAAGATCTCAGCTCTTACTGCTCGGAGCTCCACCTCTAAGGCCTGAACTTGTTGCTGCAAGGCTGAAACCGCCCCCATGCATCCATACACTGGGTCTCTCAGCCTCATGTTCGCCTCGTAGACAAGGCTATTGGCCGCATCAGCTCTCTGGGCCTCAGGAACCTCCTAATTATTAGATGTAAAGCATCACGAGAAGTCCATCACATGATTTAAAATGGAGAAGATGTATCAAGAGGATGGAAGATTTTGAGGAGATCGAGTGGAGATATATAATACCAATAGCATCTTGGAGACGTTGCTTGCACCGAAGACCTTATGCACCGACGCAAACTTTTGGGGCTCGTGAGGTGGGAAATAAGGAGAGAAGGGACACTCTTGAGCACACCGCCGCCTCAAGAGCTTGCAAGCGGCACAAGGGGTTATGGTATTTAGGGTTCCCACTGGGCCTAGTCGCCTTCCCATCCGATCGGTGGTGACATCAGTTTCTCTCTTGATCTTCTTGCCAGCCTCGTCAAATCTCTCCCTGAGGGCCGGCATATATACAACAAAGTAAAAAATTTCTCAGAGCGAGGAAAGATCGATGTTTGCGTCTACATGCACTAGGGTTAGGGTTTTGGGGCATTCGATGGATAGCAGAAAGCCAGAAAAGCATGAGTGAAATTTCTACTGTTCCCTTTCTATATATGGAGCATATGCGAAACAAGGTTGGGGATTTTGTGTTATTTAAGGACAACTCGTTAATTGTTTCGGATCTTAACTCCCAAGATAAAAATCTAAAAGAATATATAGTTGAAGCTAAAAATACCGATGGATTTTTCTTGCATGCTTGAAGAATATTTTGCTTTTTCCTACTCCTTACCTTTCTGTGGACATTCAGGCATGCTCCTTGGCAAAATGGAGATGGAGCTCGGAATCGGAATGAGAGGGAAGAGAAAGAGGAAGAGGCAGATGCGAAAGTAGAAAGACGGAATATGAAGGGAGGAAAGAGTGCTTGAAAGGCAAGGTAACAAAGGAAGGTGGTCCTGAGCTTTATATCATGGACAAATACAAAAAGGGAAGGGAACGATAAGAAGATGGTGAAAACAAGGAATGGTGAGGTTTGTTTGGTTGCTGCTGCTGATGTACAAGGACTGGATCACTGGAGAAGAAGCTTGTAATTGTGGGAGAACTATGAAAAGGCTTGAAACATCACCCTCACACACACACACACACACACACACAGAGAGAGAGAGAGACTCTTCTTGTTCCGTGATGCCAGCTCTCGCATTGCTTGCTCACGTGGAATGCCTTCAGATGTTGACTTTTATAAGGAATCAATGGAAAGGTCTTGGCTGCCTTGGGATAATGGATTAAGATTTTGAAAGGTCTGTCGCATCTTGAGGTCCATTTTTGGGGCTAAATTAACACCAAATACTAGAGATTAGACAGGGAGAATTTCCCTTAACTGGGCAAAGAAACAAAGCATATGCACTTTACTTATGCAAGAACCGTACAGAGAGCACATGGTTATCGCTAATTGTAATGTTAATTGCTGGTGGTTTGATGTCTATGTCAAAGATACCGTCATCAAAAATTGTTGCAGAATCTGACCAAAAACAATGTGCTCATCAGGTTCGGTTTGTATCTTTTGGATGTGAAAGAATGATTCTCTTTCTCTCACGACATTATAACCCAACATTAACCATTGGATTGCTTTTTTTTTTTTTTTTTTTTTTTTTTGAAGAGAATTGGATTGCATAATATCTACTTTGAGGTATATGCAAAAAAAAAAAAAGATCAATTGCTCTTCCGTATGAAATATACAATCCAAACCCTGTTGTCATTACCAAATGTTTGTGATGAGGGCAAGAGGATGCAGCTAATTAAGAGATGTCCGTACTATTTCTCTCTTCAGAGAGAGAGAGAGAGAGAGAGAGAGGATGCCTGCACATGGTGGGAGAATTTTGATTAAATCTTCAGTGATGTTAAAACAAAAATGGATTAACTGGGTGTATTTATATACAATTTGACTCCAGGAAGATTTTGCTTTAGTGATTGTGAAGAACACGGTCATGCAAACAAGAGAGGGCATGTCTGATATTTTGTAACTGTTGTGTCTAATTAATATTTGCTGCATGGTTTCGAGGGCGTGAATAGAAGGTTTTCCTTTGTCTCACTTACAAGCTCCAAAGTTAATTCCAGACATAACTGGGAACGTTGGAGCTGACGGCCATGTTAAGCAGATGATCTAGGGACTGCTACAAGGTAGTAAATCCTACACAATTGCCACGAGAACTCATAAGGATACATGTTGTAAGTAATTCAGCAGAGTTGCATGGCTTCACATTGGCTTTGAAAGCCATTATATACTGGATTTTTTCTTTTTCCTTGGTGTTTGAGAAAAGATTAGGAAAAGCCCGATCTGCGTACTGGCTGAAATTAAATGATGTCTTGAGGGGTGACAGATGGAGAATCTTGTTGATCTTGCAGATATATTACCAGAACGCTCTGTGTTTTTTCATCTGAGATATTACTGTGGCGTATCACAAGATAATGATTTTCCTCCGAGGCTTCAAAATGGAGAGAAGATCTCTAGTTGGATTGGATTAACCCGGATCATTGAAGAACCTGCAAGAAAAATCGAAGAACTGGTAGGATATCCTCCGATTTAGAATTTTTCGATGTCTAAGTCAGCGAGGCATTGAGAATAGACAGTAAAAAAATAAAAATTTAGAAGACGAAATAAAAAAAAATTTGGAGGAAATTCGATATTTTTTCAGTGGAAAAGTCAAAAATTAATTTCAATATAGTTTCGGCTTTGTGAATCTTAAGCGTGACCTTACCTGAAGGAGTACCATGTTCCCTATTTGTAGAGGAAATTGCTTAGACCGTTAGTTTATTATGGCCAGCTAGATTATAGCTATTGGTCATTTTGTTTTGGTGGCAGTTAGTTATAGTACAGTTGGAAGATCGCAATCAGGCGAGAGCGCAGTTGGCGCATAACTAGCTTTTGACATGTATCGAGATCGGTAAATCACCGATATAGATTATAATGAGACCAGTGTTTTACCGATCTTCCGTGACTAATACCGCATGTTGGGGATAAATCCTGCTCCTGCCGAAGCCCGGCCCGACGCTCAGCCCAATGTAACCAGTAGCCGCGGAAGAGCTTCGGCAGACGGGCTTCAGCCGAACTCCCAGCGGCCGAGCTCCTTCCAGCAGGCCGAGCTGGTCAGCTCCCGAGCTTCTCCCGGACTCCCAGCGTCGAGACCGAACTTTCTGGGCGGCCGAACTCCTTCGGACTCCCCACGGCCGAACTCCTTCAGACTCCCCACGGTCGAACTCCTTCGGATTGACTCCAAGCGGCCGAGCTTCAATGAAGTCCTCTCAGCGGTCGAACTCCTTCGGACCGACTCCAAGCGGCCGAACTCCTTCGGACCGACTCCAAGCGGTCGAGCTTCAATGAAGTCCTCTCAGCGGCCGAACTCCTCAGCGGACGGGCTTTAGCGGAATCCCCAAGCGGTCGTCACTCAGGAGCCCGAACTCCTCAGCAGTCGTTACTCGGCCGAACTCCTCAGCGGTCGCCCTCATCGAACTTCGGCCGACCGAGCACCTACCAAACTCTCAAGTGTCCCAGCCTTAGCCGAAGTCCAACAGCCGGCCGAACCCCAAACGGCCGAGCTTCGGATTCTCAGCAGTCGAACTCTTCAGCGGACGAGCCTTAGCTGCATACCTCCAGCCAGACGCCTATGGGAGCCGAACTCCCTCCTATCTTCCTCTTCAGGAGCCCGAACTCCTCCGAAATGGGCACACGACGAAGGCCTTCAACCCTTCATTCGGCAAGCTCTGCAACCATCACCATCAGTCCGTCCGCCGCACCATCAGTCCACCGTACCATCAGTCAGTCCGCCGCAAGCGATAGCGACCCACTGTCAGGCGGCGATGGCTGTCACCCTCAATCCGCCGCACACGGCACCAGCCCATAAGACTGACTCCGCCGAACCTCGAGCGGCCCGCCAGCACGCGGCTGCAGTTGCCACCATCAAGCTCCACTATATAAAGGACCCTCCCGACATACTAAGGCTAAGCTCTCTGAACTCTCGACTCTCTAAGCTCTCATCCTCATCTCTAAGCTCAGGAATTCATTCCGAGCACTCCATTACTGTTGGCCAGAGCTGACTTGAGCGTCGGAGGGTCCTGCCGGAGCCACCCCCCACCGGCTCCGGGCGGGACTTTGTTTTGCAGGTCCCCGACGGCGACCTCGGTGGCCTCGACTCCAGCGACCTCCGGCGACGACCAGTTTCTGCACCAACACCGCATATTCTTCTCAGGTGTTATTTAGATCTATGAAAACCCGACGTACCATAGATTCTGAGCTGCTATTTGCCTTCAGGCTAATAGAATACTGATTTGATTTTATGATTTGTTGGGAGGTCGGCTAAATGCCAATCTCTGACCAAACGTGACTTGTAAGCTGAGAACAGTAGTTCACCGATCTGAATTTGATGTGGTCGGTATATTACCAATCTCATCTCGATCACTTTAACTGATTCTGACTTGTTAGAAAATGGCCATAGTTCCATATCGATATTTTACTGACCTCGAATCGAGAATTGTCGCTTCTATATTTTCTATGATGATGGACCTTTTGATGGTGCCACGTGTCAAGTAGGGATCGTTCGTACCAACACCCTCCTTTTCAGAAAAGATTGGGTAAGAATGGAGTAATTTCACACAAATAATTATATTACACTCTTTCAGCGAATTGTACTACATTGTCACCAATGTATTTTCTTTGGATAAAACATGATAATTATTTGCCACTACTCATAAGGTTTGAATCCAAGAACTCTAGTTTACAAAGATGGGATGCCAACTACTTGAGCTGCCAGCTAGTGGCACCCACTTGTTTCATTTCATCTTCCCTGCTTTTCCGGCATAGAAGAGCTCAAGAAACAAAAAGGTATTTCATGGTTCACCCCCTATAATTATTGAATGAGGGTGATCAGATCATTTCCAAGGATATTTGATGTTGCACCACCGCAGCTGCTTTCTTTCGCAACCTTTCACAAAAGTAGTTGCCGAAAGCTTAAGTATTTATGTAGTAGTATCATTTGAGAAGTCATACCATAAAAATTTAAGAGAGGCAACATAAGTAACTTCTGACTTCTTTTGTGAAATTGATTCACATCTTTCAAAATATGGTAAGTTCAAAATTCTTTGTACACCGCAAGCGTGTCCACGATAATTAGCTCATGCACGGAATCAAAGCATGACATTCTAAGAAAGATTATTATTATTTTTTTCATTCCAGTGCATGGGCCAATCACGGCGTGCACGGGCTGCGGTGCACAAAGTATTTTCCTTCAAGCAGAGTTTCTTTGGAGTTCTTACTACAGATCAAATTGGCTGGAACGATTGGGTCTGGGCCAAGATAAATGTCCACTTGACAACCCAGCTCGGTCAATGTAAAACTCTTGATTGGTTGGAACCAATAAATGTAAAATTGAACCACGTACGAGATGGCTCATTTGCATCCTTTTATTCGACTAATACAAACTATACTTTTGTTATGCGTATGGATATTTTATATAGTTCCTACCTTATTAGCATAAAATCCCAACAATTTGGAAGCTAATTGTCAAGATCTAAGTCATCAGAAAATTGGACCGAACGATCATGCCAAGGACGTGTTATGCGTGGCTAGTCCAGCACCTCAAAGTGATGCTAAGAGTATTAAACTCAACCATGGTAGTTGGAATGTAGGACCCAACAAAAAATTCCCTCTCCCAATTTTTGTGGCTTATGTATGGGTTTCACAGGACCATGATGCTTGTTTTTAACTCTATTTCATTTTCGAAACAAAGCCATGGTTGGCCAAATGCCCGGTAGGTCACGAGAATTGTCGAGGACCACTTGAAATGGCATTAATGTCAAGGAGCCCAAGTACCACCTGCTCAAATAGTAAGTCTTCCATGAGAGTAACTACAAACAACTAATTATTCTTGGAGGACACAGTAGAGATGATGAGTAGGTTAGATGTACATTGTCTTTTTTTTTTTTGCACATCATGCGTGGGTTCATATTGTATCTTTCTCAAAAAAAATAATAGATCTTCTTTTGCAATATGAACCATTAGACCGTGCTTAGCATAGCTTTCAAAATACTATGGATCTCTTCCTTCTTCATGAAGCTAATATCACACTTTGAAAGTTATATAAAATAAAATTTGACTGTTTATGTTGTAAAAATAAATCAATCATTTATTTGTGCAAAAGATATAATTAATTTTGGATCTTCATGCTAGACATGTGCAATTGAGCAAATTTTTGGCATTGCATGAGGATAGAATATGCATCTAATAGTTATCGCACTCTATGCTTAGGATGAGGGGATAGGAGGATAAAATTCTACTATCAGTATTTTATTTTTTGCCATTAATTGAAATTCATCATTCTAATCTAAGTTTGCTGAACGTACTCTCTGGGCCTGCTCCTTTTATGAGTACCTACTTTGTCTCAAATAGTAAGTCTTCCATGAGAGTAACTACAAATAACTAATTATTCTTGGAGGACTAAATAGGAATGGAGAGTAGGTTAGATGCACATTGATTTTTTTTTTTTCATTTTTTTTTTTTAAAGCATTGTGCTAGAGGTTCATATTGTATCTTTCACATAAAAAATAATATATATTTTTTTTTTACAACGTTCATACTTAGCATAGCTTTTAAAATATCACCATAAATCTCTTCCTTCCATCTATAGCATAAATCACCACGAAGCTAATACCATACTTTAGAAGTTGTATAAAACATAATTCAAGCATTGTTCATACTGTAAAAATAAATCAATCATTTATTCATGCAAAAGATATAATTTTGGATCCTCACATGTATGATTGAGCAAATTTTTGGAATTGCATGAGCATAGCATATGTAATTAATAGTTATTGCACTTCCTGTGCTTAGGATGAGGGGGTAGGAGGATAAAATTCTACTGTCAGCCTTTTGTTGTTTTGCCATTAATTAGAATTCATCATTCTAACCTAAGTTTGCCGAACTCTCGGGTCTGCCCCTTCTATGAGTACCCACTTTGTCTCAAGGTCAGTGTGAGAGAAGATTGCACAGCAATTAGAACGCACAGATGTACTACTGCCTACTGGCCCCCACATGTTCTTTCTTTTCTGCCGAAATAGTGGGTAGGCTGGATTATTGATCGTTTCAGGTTGCCCAAGGGACCCAATTACCACTCTCTCTCTCTCTCTCTCGTTGCCCATGGGACCCAATTAGCACTCTCTCTCTCTCTCTCTCTCTCTCTCTCTCTCTCTCTCTCTCTCTATTTACTGATTTTATCTTATACTTTTCTTTCTATTTGCCATTTAATTTCCTAAATATAGCGGGAATAATTTAAAAAATAATTTACGCATTCTCTACGTACTTCTCTTGTTTCTTCATCTAGAACATAGTATATACTCAATTTTTTATAAGAAAATATCAAAGTTTGTCTTATTGCATTCATGAAATGAAGAAAGGATCTATTTACACAAAGGAAAGAGCAGTTCGAATACAGAAATTTTGTAAAATATAATTTTTATATGAACTAAGCGTTTTCTAAAGAGACACAATCCGTTAATTTTTTTGTTGATTGAAACTGGCAGCCTTCCATGGAGCTGTGCCACATAAGCATAAAATTTTGCAGAGGATTTGGCCAATCCTCTCTCCTGCCGACATAGAGTTTACTATTACGGTGGCCTGGCATGGAGCTCCTTCTTTTTCTAAGCTAAAAAATTTTTATCGGATTTTGATATCAAACCAGATAAATTGTCTCATCAGACGGATTCTAAAAATTTAGTTACAAAACTACAGTTTGTATAGCATTTGATATTGCTTGCTAGATACTCTCTACACCTTTACGGCCCAACGGCACAATGTAGGTCTTGATGGAAAGTGGTATAAAGTTGAGAAACATCAGAGTTCAAACATGATATAAAAAGTTCAATTTCTTCATTTTTTCTCCCTTTCTTCTTCCTAGCTGTTCATTTTGAGCAAAAGGAGAAGAAGTTTTCAAATCCTCAACTCACACATTAGATACTCATGAGGAAGCTGCACCCTCTCAGTCTCCATTCTTATCAAAAAGAAGAAGAAGAAGAAGAAGAAGAAAAAAAGGGAAAGCTGCACCACCCATCTTTCATTAATTTCTTGACACCGAAAAATCCTCAACCATACTTTTAATATCTGAAGCCCATATAAAAGCTATAAAATGGAAGGTTCCAATAAGTCAATTCTATTTAAAAAAACTACCAAGTGGGCAAGACAAATCAAATCAGTTTGTTACAATATCCTAGTACACAGCATTTCATAGCTTGAAAATAATGACATATATAATTATTCCTTGTTCTAGCATCATAAGTGCACAAAGTTCACATAGTACTATAACATATAACATTCCATTGCTTTCATTAAACACCTCCAAAAGCCTATTATGAAACACTTAATAGGGAATCTCCTGTCTTAATACAGATCCGAACCGAATTCCATTCCATTTCACATATTATAAGTATGCAGTTACAGGAAGAAGAGAACGGTAATGGCAATAAAAAGAGAAAGCTAGCTAGCCATGCTTAAATTCAAACAAACACTGCCCATTTATTCCGAATATACTATGGTGGATGAGATGTTCTACCACAAATGTGGACACCCTGACAGCAAGAAGACCTCTATAAGCAATACCATGGCTGGATCAATGTCTAACGACTCATGACATTTTTTCCTTTTCGATTACGATGAAATAGTAACCTTGGAATCCGTTTTACCTGAAAGCAAAAGATTGACCTCGGTGGATCTTTGTCATAGTCCTCATAGTCCCTTGATCTTGAAGAGAATGATGACCGTGAGCACAAGAATCGTCGACGTTGATGAGAAACCGAAGACTCAAACTGAGAAGAGTAGGATGATGATGATGATGACAGTGATGGGGATGACATCGGTGGCGATGCCAGGTGAGCTTTCCTTGGAGTAAGCCTAAGGAATAAGGTGGTGATGAGGCTAAGCCTTGAGGACGGCTTCTTTTTCTTCTTTTTCTTGGTGGCCTTGGACTTCATGGGGTTGAAGTGGGAGGAAGGAGGAGGGGTGAGGGGAGGGAGGGTGGCGGTGGCTACGGCAGCCTTCGGTGTGCCCGGTTCGGACTCCCACAAGAAGGGCACCGAGCCCGGTGTCACCCCATAGTAGACCCTGAAGGAAGGGTTGGCCAAGGAGCTCTCCTTGGAGAGGAGCCTTGAGTAGAACTTGTCGTCTTGCTTGATACGGAGGGGGCTTTGGGGACGATTTGAGGTATTGGAGAGCATCTCTTGGCCTAGATGAGCAGGGTGTCAGGAGAGGAAGGACTTTTGAACCTCAAGACAGGTAATTAAATGTCGCCTCCTTTGTTTCGCCATAAAGTGTGGCCTTGTGGGGCTCTGGTTGTTTGAGATATACTAAATGAGGTGCACATGCTGGGCTTGGATCTTCGATACTTGGAATTAAATGTTGCTCCTATTTTTGTTTTCCTCGAGGGGTTGTAATGAAAGATTCATATAATAATGGTTTATTAATGAAGCTTGTTAATTATAAGTTAAGTATGGCGATATTTATCTTAGGATGATCAGCGCCCACTACTTAAAAAAGAATTGACCCCCTAACTGCATCTAATTAAGTGGAAAGCTCTCATTTCCGAAACTTAGGCTGACAACCACTTTGGCAAGACTAGTTCAGAGTTCTACTATAGATTGTGATATGGTGGTGTTGGAGAATATTGCTAAGTTCATTGGCTAGGTTGGAGCATATACAATTGATATATGATGACGACATCTTGATGGCAGCGTTTTTTTGCTTCTGACACAAATTGAGGGAATTAGGAATGGAGATGATCGATCTTGGTACGAGGCAGTTGTCAGAAAATATGATGTTGACAAAAAGAAGAGGTGACGTGGATAAAAGAATGTCTTTGCTCTTTTTGAGAGAATCATCATCTTTATGATTGTTGTTCCCACTTTTTTTTATTTTTAAGGAAAGGCAAAACCAGCTCCTTTACAAAGAGATTGTGAAGGAAGCAAAGCCTCGGAGGATATAATGAATAAAACATGCAGCAGATCCCCTCGCCAACTTTCTATGATTGTTGTGGTAACCTTGGCTTGTGCTCATCTGAGAAATAGTGTATGGTTGTTGCTTGGATCCTTTGTATCCAATCAGAGATCAAAACGGCAGTAATGGTCAACTATTAAGTAGGGGGCTTTGTGATGATATCCTTTGGTATCGAGCTTTAGGGACCAAGGCTAGCCTTGGAAAATGTTGCTAGACAAGTGTTCTTTACTTAAAAACTCTCACAGTCACAGGCGGTATGTTTCTATCTTCATATTCCCATGAACTATTAATTTTTTACCTAAATGCGCGTCATCATAATTTGTATAGAACTTTGATCCAAAGTAGCCAATGGATGGATGGATCCATGTACTTTATTAAATTTACTCAAAAGTCACAACGATTGGAGTTTAATTTCCTAAGCAGACATCTATCAAAAAAAAAAAAGGAAGAAAAATTCATATATAAGATCAAGTCAACTTAAGCATGGTGGCGATCTACAGAATAAAAATTTATACATGTGTACGTATTAGTTGGATCTGGCATCAAAAGGTCAATATACAAGGGAAAACCATGGAGATTGTTAGGATCTTACCACAACAACCAAGTCAACGAAACATCATTATATGTTATGTATAACATGCATCAAAGAATATAATTCATGTATGTCAATATATATATATATATTTTTTTTGGTAAAACGATGTATGTAAAATTTTTTTCTTTTTCTTCTTTTTTCTGTAGTATCATGTTTTCTTAGGTATATGTACTACATAGCGACATTCATTACATTAAAATTTCTTGTACATTGGTATAATGTCTGAAACGCCAATGGGCAACGCACACCATGTAATTCTCTAGATGTTCTTAAATTTTTATCTCAGGATGCAACTAATTCTCAGAAATATATAATAATAACCATGTTAAATTTAAAGCGCTTATTCAAGCTGGCAAAGCACCTTTAAGTTTACTTCCAAGGCAAATGGTTTTTCTTTCCGCATAGCAAGCATGTTCTGAAGCCAAAATAAAGCAAGGTCCAATATGACTTTGGGGCAAGGTATGATGTGAACTTAAAGTTTCATACTTTCTCACTACCAACCTCCTGAACAAGGGTTGATGTATTCATCATCTAGTGTGACCAATTGCATGAACAGAATGCAATAATGAAGGATCAACCTTTCCTTTAAATTAAATGAATACAGCGGACAAAGATCGATCTTGCTTTCTTCTATAACCAAGAAAAAGGATAATCCAAGAGAGATCGGGTCATAATCTCATGGTAAAAGCAATCTTTGGCAAAAGCATAATGGTTGCTTTGCTTAAAAAAATAGCATGATGGTTGCATCCCTCCTTCAACCGGTGGAGATTTCAGATTTGAAACTTTCAGAGGTGCTTCTCCCAAGTACTTTGACATGAGCCCACCAGTTTGGTAATCACAGAGCTTATTGCTACGTCTTTCAATAGAAGTCTTCATGATGAGCAAGATAAAGATTAATGTCTTCCAAAAAAAATTAAAAGAAAAAGGAAGTTGATAGAATAACGAAACTTTTGCATGCAGGATGATTAGGTCACACTTGTCACTATTAATATAAGCATATAATATATATGCTTCTAAGAATTCAATTAAGTGGTTGAGTACCTAATCATGTTTTCTTGGCTACGTGCATTAATGCTTTGTATCTGGGACCAATCAACAAAAAAATATTATTCCATGCGGATATACGTCAGAGAATCTATCAACAAGTGCTTCTCTCGTGGTTTCAATTACAACCACTTTTTCTGCATCGCCTACCATTTTAGCTATGGAGAATTATAGCCCTCTAACTTGATTGTGACAACTTGAGTAGCCTCCGCTTCATAAGTTCAGATTAAACATAAGCAGCTCAACTTTATTGAGCTAATTGAAGACCTCTGCATGTTCTTTACCATCAAAAGTTCTAGGAAATTGCCCTCAATGGAAATATCGAAGGACTATATAAACATATTCTGTGGCAATCAGGCATTCATGGGACCATGACCACCACCATTTCAAATCTCCAATAGCATATTGTCTTTAAAGGATTCAGATAAACTCTCCAAAGAAAAACTTGGTAAGAGACATATTTGCTTTAGTGCAATATAGAAACAAAATTGGACATTAGAGTATACTTAGAATCTGAAAGATCATGCTGGAAAGAACCATCAAAACAAGAAGAAAAGAGAAAAGGTTGTGCTGGAAGTTATAATTGGGATGGTAATTAAACTACCAAAATCTTAGACTTCCCAAGCAGCGGTGCATTAATCACCATATAGGAAAACCTTCCTTCGGTCTACGCATAAAGTGGTGTTAATCCAAAATTGCTTATGGAATTAGCATAGCAGAATATCATTTCTTGGCACCTCAACTAATGCTATATTCTAAACAGGAGCTTAGCCATTTTATGCAAGGTTTAAATCAATGATCTATGTAAGTCTAAAAGTTGGTCGTATTCGTTCTCCTTTTTTTTTTTTTTTTTTTTTTAAAGATTAGGAAAGGCTAATCCTCCCCTTTCTATCTTTATCCCTAACCCACCTTTTGAGGACTCCAACTAGAATCAACTGTTCCCTGCTATGGGAAGTCTTTTTGGCATCGGGTGTTGGTGTTTGTGGAGGGAACACAACCGGCGGAAATTCAATGTTTCAAGCAACAGTGGCGGTGGAGACGGCTAAACAAGCAGTTCATACGGATGGGAGTCGGTTACAGCTAACTGACAATAGCTGCGTCAAGCGTACCTTGAGGTGACTCGGCAACCCTTACAAGGAATAGGCCCTTTCAAAAATAGAGCTTGTGGGGGCCATATGATCGTAAGAAGGGTGAATGACGCGGTGAGCTTATGGTGCCCTTGTTTTCAAGCAGGCTTTTACTATTTTTTTTTGTTTTGGATACGAGCACTAATCTGATGCGAGAGTAGCCCAAAGATTAAGATATACAAAATTTCGTAAGATCCTATCTCTACATTCAATTTCTAGAATGCTCTGTAATAAATATCGCTATCCAATCTGTAGTATTCGCTTTCCGATAGATATGTTAGACTCTGACTGCAACAACTTATCGAAGAGAGATCCAGACATCCTGGATAAGCAAATGACTCTTAAGTTATCTGGCTCCTCCTTGAATCCAAGATGTGACAGTAGCAAAGTCATCCTTTAGGTAGATTCTCTTCGCGTGAAGTTGTCGTTTGGTAAAGATGACATCGATCTAAGCGGCGTGAAGCTTCGCAGTAGGGATCGAAGACTCAAAAAAGTGGGAGCCACCAGCTGCCACTAGTCTTCCATTAAGATTGCGGATAACAAAGCCAGCTCCACCCCTCTTGTCCCTGACATTGTCATCAAAGTTAACCTTGATAAATCTCGAGAGTATGATCTCCTAAGAGATGGAAAGAACCTTATAGGTCGTTGCCGGGCAGTAAATTAGAGCTTCTCCTTGGAAGCAGAAGCAGAAGTAGAAAATTAATTTTTTTAAGATAAAAATACTCTGACTCAAAATCATTATTTATCATAACTACCTCTATTTATTTTCACCTAACTCTCCCATTATTTAGTGAATGATGTATTTTGATATATGTATATTATCGTATAAAAATTATATAAAATATTCAATATGTATTATTTTTTGTTCAATTATATTTATATTGATTAAAATTTTAATATATTTTTTATTATTTTATTTTTTATTTTAATTAAATAAAAAATAAAAATAAAAATTTAATTAAATATAATAAATATTTAAAATTATTTATTTATTTAAATAATATTATTTATAAAGTAAATCTATACAAACCTTTTTTTCGTAATTTGATAGCTTAAAGTACTTTTTTTTGAAAAATTTATCAAATATAAACTACTTTTTAAATACTGATAAAAGTGCTTATCAAATGATTTTGTCAAACACAAACTGCTTTTCTCTCACAACATTTTTTTTAAAATTTTATTTAAATTTTTTTTTTAAAATAAATTAATTTTCATAACTTGATCAAACAATTCCTAAATGGATGGTCTTCCAACTTGCAACATCGCTGGTTAAAATGGAGTATCAAAAAGAAGAAGCAATTGGATAACATTCAACTCCTAATCAGCCATTTGTGATGAAATCTGATAAGAATGGAATTGGAGAATTTTCTTCAGCAAATCTTCTTCATTTCATTCTACCTTGCTCAAAATCTTGATGATCTATCATAGCTCGAATTACTTTGCAGAAACGGACGAGAGTATCATGGCATGCTGTGGATTAAACTGCTGGCTGGTTTAGTACATTCGTTGCAGCATTCATTTGCTATGGGTTTGTTTGTTTCTTCTCATTTTGCATCTCTATAAATTCTTTTCCTCTAATTTATAGATATTTTCAGAGCTAAATTAAAGCCGGGGGGTTGATCTTTCAGCCTCCAATTCCTTCCTGCGGAAAAAAGTTTGGTTCATAATTTGAATCAAAATCTAAATCAAAAAATTAATTAAATAAAAATATTTTTAAAAAATATTTTTAAAAATTAATTTTTTAAAATAAATTTTTCAGAAAAGTCCGGATTCGACCTGGGGGATTCGAAATTCCCATTCCCTCATGTAACGGGAATAGGCACGGAACCTTCCATCGATGCACTTTGAAGATTCCTTGGTCTCTATGCCATGTTGCCACCCTGAAAGTTAAACTAATTATTTCTGGCATGATATGGCCTTGTCATGATTTTTACCGTTAGAAGCCGTACCATGCTACGTAGAAAATGAAAGCAAAAGCATTTGCTTGCATTTCATTATTATTGATTATTATTCAACTTTACTCCCTGTCAAACCCGATAATTTATCAGTAAAAGTATGACAAGTTTTTTTAATGAAAGGACTTTCTCTTAAAATCATTTTTCGGATTCTTATGCAAAAAATCGTCTCATTAATGTAGAATCTAGGTTCTTGATAGCATTAGAAATAATAATAATAATAATAATAATATAAAAAGGTCATCTTCCTAAGATCATGAAATCTCCATTCTCAAATTCCAGTTATCCTCTTTCATCTATGCTTTATGGATGAAAAATTATTAAATAAATTAGATTTAATTAAATTAAATTTTAGAATGATATATGATGAATGATAGAATGAATTCTCATCTCTGAGTCTAAATTATTTAATATGTATGGTAAATAATAGAATGGATTTTTTTTTTTTTTTTTTGATCTTGAATTGTTTGAATGCGAGGAAGATAACGAGTGATTAGTGGACTGGTTTATTAGATTGATCCATCTAATAATTTCTCTGGCCATATTACCGTATGTGTTATTAATGCTATATATCAGGGTATTTTGGGTAATCCACCACAACCAAACGGTACTCCCCCGCCCGTGAGCTGTGGAGCGAGACAAACCTTAGGCAAGTTCACGGGCATCGTACCAATGTCCAATAATACACTCCGTACATCTACGTAAAAATTCATATGCGGTAACCACAGCTTAAGAGCGTAGCCAGTCAAACCCAGCGACGGCCAGGCTTGACGCCATATTTGGACGGATAGATCATATACCGCATTTAAAAGAAATATGAAGATGTGCGCGCATAAAAGTGGCACTTCCAAACAAAAGCCCCTCCCTTCCCCCTTCCTTCTGTCTGCGACTCTGCTACTCTTCCACTCCTACTCCGATCTCCACTTACACTCGAAAAAGAGAAGAAGAGTTGTACAGAGAAGAAGAAGAAGAAGAAGAAGGAAGAGAAGGAGAAGAAGGCATTCTCGTACGAAGCCTCGGGTTCTTCCCCAATGGAGGTGCTTAGTGGTGCGGCGCCGCCGGAAACCCTTGCCTCCTCCTCCTTGGCGCCGGAGGCGAAGGAAGCGACGGGGGTAAGGAGATGGGAGGTCGACACCTCGACGCCCTTCGGATCGGTGAGGGAGGCCGTAGATCGCTTCGGAAGGAGAGCTCCGTGGAAGCCACAGCTCGGGCAGGTCGTCCTCCCTCCCGAGGTAAGCATTAATTTAAGTCGTCCCTTCTTTTGGATTGCTTTTTGTCTTGTTCTCATTTGCCATTGGATTTTTATTCTTTTTTCCTTCCGTTCTTCGTATTTTTGTTATCGACTTTTACGTTATTGTTCAAATTCACGTAGTGAGGGGTGTTACAGATTTTTATGATGATGTAGATTTATTGTTTTGGAAGCATATGGCTGGGTTTTGGTCATGTAGAAAGATAAAGTGCATCAAAGAGTGACAGATTTTATTTTGATGGGACATGGAGTACTTGTACTGTGAATTGCAATGCAGACCAACCCTTTAAAGAGTTCATGAAAGCAGGGGAGCCAGAAGACGAGGCCATGTAGAATGAATTATTACAAGTTGAAATTTTGAATTAAAGTATAAGTTTGAACATCTACTGACTAGGGTTGCTTTCGATTTAATTTTGTAGTTAAGTTGAAGGTGGAGACATTTATTTATTTGTTTGTCTTTATAAACTGATCATTGGTGGCAGAGATTCTTGGAAAAACACTGGGGAATGAATGGAAATTCAGCAAATTTGAGCAAAAAAGCAAAATAAAGGGAAAAAACCTGCCACATTATGCTACACTCTGCATGCATTTCGCACATCCATTTTTCTTGATGCCAATAGACCAAGCAACATCTAATGCTTAATTAGCTCTTGTCCGGTGGCATTGATATGATTTTTTAGGTCAAAAAGATAGAAGGAACTTGCAAACTTGAGTTGTGTCAAAGTCCCATTTTGGCCATAATTATGTATATTTGTTGTTTTTCCAGAATGAATGCAGATTTAAGGTAAAGAAAGCCAGCACAAAAAAAGGAAAAGCGAAGGAAAATAAAAATCGGGGGATGAAATGAGCCTACTAATTGTTGGGTTTTGCTTTTTCTGAAACTTGTCCATTTGTCCTGGGGGTAATCAAAACTTTACCAGGAGAAACTGAAATATGTTGCTTTTAGCATGATTTGATTAAAACTTTAAGTCAGAGTCAGTTTCAAATAGGTTCTTACCAAAATCTGTCCATTTCCATTGAAACATTTTGGTTCCCATTGTAATGTAAATGACCAAGAATAAAACAAGTGACATGATATTTTGGTAGCTGAAATACGGAATGACAATATTATTGTAAGTTGATGGTGTGAACTACTGAACCACTTTAAATCCCCAACCTTGATGGAAGATGAGCAAATGAAAAGATGCCATATATGGCACGAGTGCAAAAAAGACTTATGGCAAGAATAGATAGTTGAAGCCTTTAAAAGGCTCTAGTTTTAATATGTTGAACTGAGCTATGTTGGAGGAATGATGTTCTTATTTTTTAAGTTGGGGGTTTCTCAAGGCAGAGAAGAAGGAATTTGTTGATATACATGGTTGACCACTTGATGCAGGCATGATAACAAAAGGTTGGTATACATAGTGGACAACATGATGTAGACATGATAAACAAATGGTGGAACTTAAGCCTCAAGAAATTGATTACCAAGAAGGTTATAATTTGGGCAACTGAGACTGCAAGGTGACAATAACAGGAAGTGGTGACTCAAGCAAAGAATGTGGATATCTAGTAGAGATTCCAGCTAAAAGTTGGCACGTGGGCAATCTATCGAAATGCATCGAGGCAAGGGCAATCATAAGCAAGATATGTGATGAGAATTTAGGTGCATTGTGAAAATGAGTACTAATAAGTGAAGTTAAAATGCACAATGATAAACATGGTGATTGTCAAGACTCAAGACCTAGGTTTCATGGCTCAAGAAACACATGGAGCAAAATAGGTCATTGACTCGGAAAATAAGAGAATGTTAGTCATGCAAGATGTGCTCAGGCTAAAAGACATGTGAAAGGTACAGAGATCTTGTGGGAACCACAACTGCCAAGCTTGATCCCTGTAACCCATGAATCTTTGAGCTATGTTAGGTGATACATCAGTTTTAAATAAAAACATGTGCAGTTTCATCTATGCCAACTAGAAATTAGCCAAGGGGGCATGAAATATTGGACACCTTTTTTCCGTCTTAGATAATAAATTGTAGCCTTCCCAATGCTGTTAAACAGGTATTTCTTTTCATTTTGTTTTCATTTGTGTCCCCTGAAAATTGCTTGGCTATCATGGTGTAGTCTTTCAAGTTTTCCTAACTCAGTTATCTTATAATTCTTCAAATGCTTAAACATGAAGCTGTCTTCTTAACTAACAAAAAGGAAAGAAGGAAGAAAAAAAAAATGCAACCTATGACTTGTGATGACAGGATTTCACTCACATGATTAGTTGATTCTCCTTATGAGTTTATCTGTATTCTAATTAAATAAATTGCAGCTACAAGTTTATGCCAGTTGCAGTTCTTTCCTTATTTTTGTCTTTACACTTTCTGATGTTCTGCGCAAGCAACACCGACTTTGTACCTTTTTCCTTTTTCGTTGTCTTTTAAGGACCATTTTTCTTTTCCAGTTGAAGGCTTGTATGCTTCCTTCCTTTGTTCAAATGACTGCATAGATGCTTTGATGGTGGCTCCAACATCTTGCTTGTGGTTTGAACAAACACATTTTTCCTATGTATTATTGTCGGTGCACGTATTGTGTTTAAATCAGTTCTCTTGATGTATCAAGCTAAATGTCTTCTCTGAACTTCGTTACTGTCAGGATCTTGAGCTTATGAAAGTGGAGGAGCAGACTGTAAAGTTAGAGATGGATCTTATTGTGAAGGAAAGAGAAACATTTAATGTTTTGAAAGAACTTGAAATGACGAAGAGGATTGTGGATGGCTTAAAATTGAGATTACAGAAAGAAGCCTCAGAAGCCACTAAAATTCCAGACAAATATTCAGATAGTATTAAGGTACATCCAATTCTAGATACTGAAGAAAAATGGCCCATGTATTCTGAGAACCTTGTAGATTCGGTAGGTCAAAATATAGGTGCAAAGCAATCTCCAGGATTAATTTTAATGAAATTGAAGCAGGCAAAGTTCAATCTGAACAGGACTACTAGCGGTTTTGCTGGAATACGATCTTCCATCGAAAAGCTAAAGAGGGAAATAAAGGAGGAGAAACATTTGCTTGAGAAAACCCGTGGCAGATTGAATTCAAATACCGGTAAGGTCTCATGCCTAGAAGAAGATCTAAATAAGACAGTGAAGGCACTACAATTATTTAAAGATGCAAAGAGTAAACATTGTGAAAAACCTTCAGACACATTGAGTCGGATCAAAGAACTTAGTTCTGAGAAGGAGAAGTTTAAAAAGATGACAGAAGCTGCCAAATATGAAATTTCAGAATTGACTGCTGAAATCGAACAAACAAAGTCAAGAATAAAGACTGCCGAGGTCAGGTGTCTTGTAGCCAGGAAGATGGAAGAGGCAGCCAAATCAGCGGAAGCTGTTATCTTTAAGGAAGTCAAAACCTTGAGAGACAGTGAGCATTCAGCTGGGCTTCTTCAAAATTCTTCTGAAGTCACAGTTCCAGTTGAACAATATGCTATGCTGATTCGCAAGGCTAAAGAGGCTGATCAAAATTCGAGAATGAAAATTGAAGCTGCTATGCTTGAGGTAGAAGGAGCAAAGCAGTCTAAACTGGAACTACTAGAAAAGGTGGATGAAGCTTTAGCAGATGTTGAAACCAGTAGGAGGGCACTAGAAGAGGCCCTAAAGAGGGAAGAGGCTGCGAAAAGAGAGAAGCTTGCTCTTGAAGAAGCTTTTCGGAGATGGAGGTCTGAACATGGTCAAATCAGGCGCTCTGTGATTAACTCTACAAAATTCAAGAACTACTCTTCGACTCCCCATAGAAGAGGCTTGCAGTTGCTTGATGTGAATGGCTTGAGTTTAGTTACTGGTGGGTCAAGAAGTGTGCTAGGGCCGACATTGTCTATCGGGCAAATACTGAGCAGGAAGCTGTTGGGCCCTGAAGATTTTGAAATGCATATAGCTGAGAAAATCAAAGGAAAGAGTAAGGTTTCTCTGGGTCAAATTCTAAGCAAAAAACATGATTTTTTAACTTCCCCAAGGATAGATGATGGTACCGCCCGCAAGAATTTCGCTACAAAGAGGAAGAAGTTTGGTTTTGCTGGTTTCTCACTTCTCTTGGTGAAAAAAAATAAAAATAAAAAGAAGAAGAATCAGGCTTGGAATCCTCAACTAAGCTATAATGTCGAGCACAAGTAGCTATTCATGGCTTCAGCTTTTGCGGAACAACCATTTCTGAGACCAACAGTTTAATCTTATTGCTTTTGTTCTCTGTAGATTGCAACTTAGCTTTGGTGCTTGTAGGTCTGAACTTGTGTGTAAATCTCATGCTCAGTATATATATGTAGAAGTTGCTTCTTGAGCTGTGAAAAGCAAAACCAGTTTCGTGCTGATACGACTTGGAAACAAAATGGTGGGTTTCTTTTAGTCAGAGGCGGCTACTTTCATGAACGGTTAACACTACTGCAAATGCTTTTAGAATAAACTGGTGAAATTGCACGACAACACTAGTTGAATGGAGTTGATCTTAGAGAATATTTTTGGTAGTTCATAAAAGTTGAAATTTTTAAGGATCATCTATAAAATATTGATATAGGCGCCGGGAATATATTCTTGATTTTAGTAGTGGATAAGAGTTATTTTTTTTCCCCTGAACGTATGATAGTGTTTAAAGGGTTCTGTTTTGCGTTTCTTATATTTTCTGTGAGAATGGAGTCGCCCATACACGTTTGTTTGCCGGAAACTAAGGCGCTAAAATAGGGATTATGAGCGATGTGAAATAGATATGGCAATGAGTTGGGATGACAAAAAATATGTCCTATGCTCGTCTCGGAGCGCTGGACGGGATGGATAGAGATAGATGGGATGGATTAGATACATAAAATTATAAGAATCATTTTTTTTACATACAAATTAAATAAATAAAAAATATTAAAAATATTTGTTAATATTCTATATAATATTATAATAAATTGAAGATTTAGAATACAATAAAATTATTAACAATACTAGAGATATAATAAATAAAAATATTGCCTAATACGAAGGTAAATGTCATTTAAACTAAGAAAAATAATCACCTAAAAAGGTAGACAACTAAGCATAATGGTATATAATCTTTTCCATGTTCAATCTTTTTTATTGGAAAAATAATTGGGATAAAGGATGGAAAGATTTATAAGAAGTTGTATATATATGTAGATCGAGTTTGGGATAGATTCTACCATTATTTGCATCCTTTCTGAATCCGCTACTGATTAAGTCAAATTTGCTCTAACAGGGTTGGATTGGGTTAGATATCCAATAGATTAAAATAAATTGCTATCATTTATATAGAAACTTAAAAAAATTTCAAGTATTGAAAAAATAACTATTTTCCAAATCTTTCAAAGATGTCTCGGTTTAAAATTTTATCTTTCTTTGATTAATGAAGGGCAAAAACATAGTGTTGGAAATAAAAACATATCAATTATGTAGTCTATGTACCTTAGAATGTTAAATATCTTTTCTTCCCTCACACATTTCAAAGTCAAAATTTGGGGGTAGACTTGGATCCATCTGCACCAAGCGTTGCCATTTTGAAGTTTAACACGGTATTTAATTGTCCTTGGGAGTAAATGAAAAGATAAATTAGGAGGAAAAACAAAATCGAAGAGGATGCTCGGAGCGTTTAGAAGATAAATTATTTGAATTCTCTGAGGTGCCGGATTTCGTCGATATGTCCGAGTGGTTAAGGAGACAGACTTGAAATCTGTTGGGCTATGCCCGCGCAGGTTCGAACCCTGCTGTCGACGCTTTAATTTTCCTTTTTTTTTTTTTTTAACGTTGTTCGTATATAATAAATGATCGAGCGTAACAACGGAAGAAGTTAGTATATAATTAGTGATCAAGAGCAACAACGGACGAAGATTCTTTATGTAGAAACGGATGATAACCTTGTTCGTTTTCCTTTATTTAGTGGCCCACAATTATTAAAACAGGGACCCGGCCCGGCCCAGGTCGCCATCGTCTATCTCCTCTCTCTCCTCGCAAAATTCCAAATTTTAGCGAGACTGAAAAGACCGTAGAGTAGAGGAAGGACGGTGTTGATATAACCCCCCTTCCCAACCTCCCATCCCCAATCCCCAATCATCCGCTTTTCTCACCTCTATTCGTCTCTTCTCAGGTATTTTCCTCTGCTCTTTCCCTTTCTCTTTTGATCGTTTTCTGGTGATCCGAAATTTGGGTCTCTTTTCTTAATTTTTGCTCCACCTTATGCAATCAGATGCGTTCATATGGTATTTCTTGATTTATTTCGTCTTGTGGATCTCGGTTGGATACCCGTGGAGGAGCAGATTAGGGTTTGGGAATTAGGGGTTTATATTTGTCATGTGTGGATTTAATTGACTTTTGTGGTTGATAATTCGTGGACTGCTAACTTCGTGCTGATTGATTCTTCTAATGGAAATTTGGTCTATTAATTCTGTTTCATGATGCGGGGTTAGAAACTTCTGGTTTCTTGATGCTATCTTGGACATGTAATTATTTAAGGGTAGCCCCTGGGAATCAATTTTTTGATATTAGTATGTGCAGCTTAGCTGTGATTTGGTGTCATAAATTTGTTATAAGGGTCAAGATCGAATTTTGATTTATGTGCCACAAGTTAATCAAGGTGCCCTTTAGTGACATGAAAGAGAGGGGGGATGTTGATTTTAGTTTCACATCAGATGGTTTATGGGCTCATTCAAATTTAAAAAGTGAGTCCTTTATCCAAAAATAAATAAATAAATGAGTTCTGTTTGGTCAGTAAGCTCAGTGTGCACCCTGGGTTGGATTTGTTGTCCATTATGTAGACTCAGGCTTGGATGGATACTCTTCTATTACCTCAGGATGACAACCATATACAAGCTCATGGAATTGAGAACTGTGACTGGAAGACATAATGGAGTCATAACCATGGCGGTGAAGAGAAAGGAAACCCAGGATTAATATGTGTAAATTCAGAAATCAATATATTAGTACTAGTTAAATGCTATATCTGAATAAAGAAGAGAAGTTAGCTATTCCAGGTGCCTGATATGACTATTCTACCCTGCTTCCAGCTGATATTTAGTAGCACATTTCATGTTCACATAAACATTCAACACCCACTGCATAATGTTTTAATTGGTGGAATACCAGTCCTTACCAATATCAGCAGTCAGTTTCAAATTTTTGATAGATGCAACATAATTAGGCTTCTAATAAAGGAAAATACCAAATATGGAGTTGGAAAATTATTATATGGCACATCATTCTTCTGCATTTTTCTTTTATGGGTGTAAGAGGCACTTAAATGCATCTTTTCTTTCTTCCCTGATTAGTGTTTGTGAAGATTGTTCTCAAGAAAAAGGTTTCTATAGTGAATAGTCACTAGTAGTGGTGAAGTTTAATTAGCAGCAGCTTAAACATGATGGCAACACGTGCACTATAAGTTGTGTTCAAGCCTTGTTCAAACTCCTGCATTATGTATGCGGTAGGAATTTGTCAAAGTTTCTTTATGGGACTGACCTCTTTGCTATATAATTGGTGAATGCATTCATCCCATGACTTTGATAAAAATATTTTTTTTTAAAAAAAGTACGAACCAACTTTTGCCTGCATAAATTGTCGTACATTCTCTCGAAAATTGTACTGTTAGGGCTTCTTGTCAGAAAAGCTTTTGCTTGTGTCATTCCAATGCCGTTCTAAACATATTCATATTGTCTGACTGATAATATCATCTCACATTTGGTATTGTTTCTTCCTCATGTTCACTTAACAGGATGTATTGCCTTATTATGTCACTTAGGGTTTCATATACAACAAGCTAAATTTAAAATGTTTAAGGAGCCATAGTGGTTTAACTGAATTATGATAAATTTAAAGAACACATGTCATATAGGTTTAACTGAATTATAATAAATTTAAAGAACACATGTCATATAGGTTTAACTGAATTATAATAAATTTAAAGAACACATGTCATATATTTGGGTTTAGGGTTTGTATTTGTTCTTTGTGGTGGCAGTAGTAGTTTTTATTGATTTATGATAAGTTTGATCAATTCCAGTAGCTGGAGGACCCCATGATAGCTGTTACTAAGGTTATGGTATAGTTGTGTAACAGGTGTCATGGGCTTGATGAAAGGGTTTTTGTTTCTTCTCATTCTGGTTGTTAGATGGTCAAATGCAGACGCCAGGAGTTTGGTGACCTTTGATGTTACAGGTATTGCATGATGCATTTTGTTTTTTATTTCCTTTTTTTTTTACTTTGCCTTTATCTTTATTTTAGGTTTGATGGCCAAAAAATTCTGCATGGCCATGAACTGTTACTTATTATTTTGTTTCACAGGCGGCTCTAAAACTTGACATAAACATAGTTTAATGTATCTATCGATTATTGCATTTACTCTATTTAGCTGATTGACATTGTTCAATCCTTTTTGTATCAACTTTTGATGAATTGTGGGATATAGCTAGTCCTTTGCTTTTAAGATTCATTTGGTTGGGGGTATCTGGTATGGGAAAATATGTTTCATATTAGATTACCCTTTTTGGTATGAAAAGAGGTTGAGAGAGTTGGTAAAATAAATGATGGATCTTATCGCATTTTACTAAGGGTTCGTTTGGTTGGGGTATATCAGATTACGGGATAATCTAATAATTCATGGAAATCATTTACTTGAAAAAATAATTGTGGAGGAAAATAACTTTTACTTGTTTGGTTGGTGGAAAAATTACTTCGAAAAATGACACCAAAAAAGGATTATTACGTTTGGTTGGAGGTAATCCTATATGAAAATATGGCAAAATTTATAAATATACCCTTCAATATAAAATAATTTTTTAATATTAAAATAATATTGTCATCTTCAATTAGTTTTTATATGATGACTATAATCACATAATTCTTTGTATAATGCCATCTCCATCCTAATTTTTTTATAAAAAATTTTTATTGAATAAAATTTGAAGGACATTAGAATAGAGTCAATGATTACATATACAGCTTTATTGAAAATATTTTTGTTAAATATGGATTACCACCACTCGAGAATTTGCCAAATACCAACCCTTCCATGGTATTTATTTTATCTTCTCTCTTTGGAAAATAAGCATGGGGCCCATCAATTTTTTTTACCATCTCTCTTTTTCATTTTTCATACCAAATATGGTAATTTGACATAGAAATCATTTTTTCATACCAAATTATCCCCAACCAAACAGCCTCCAAGAGAGAAGGTAAAATAAGTACCATCAGGAGGGTAGTATTTTTTCCATGCCAGATTACCAAGTGGAGGTATTCTGAAATTGTCATTGCTTGATGGAAATTCCTCCACCTTTTTTTTGTTGAAACCTACAAATATCTTTTCTTAATATTGTCAATCCTGCAACAGTCCCTACTCAGAACATAACACCAGCTGACCATTTACTTAATAAGAAATTGAAAATACTAAAATTTGTTTATAATAAGAAATATATTTTTTAATATATCTATAATTAATTTAAAAATATTTATTAACTCATGTAAATATATTTCAATATTTGAAATGGTCCATATTGACAGCATCATGTAAGTAGGCTATAAATAGCCAACATATGGACTGGACAAAAAAATTTCATTACTCGAGTTGTTTATTCAAGGACATTGTTGGAAATTTGGCAATATTTCTGGATAAGATTATTGCCAACTATAGTAATCTTTTCTGATGCCATTTTCTAGAGTAATTTCTCCACCAACCAAATGTGTTAAAATTTATTTTCCAATTTATTTTTCCATGCAATTATTTTACCAGATAAATGATTCCAGGAATCGTTAGATTACCCCGACATACCCCAATCAAACAAACCCTTAGGTATATCTGTATTGGTAAAATCTAATAAACTGTTCCCCACAATCACAAGTATGGTACTGTTCCCCACATTCACCAAACTGTTCCCCAATCACTATTATGCACTTGTTAACTTGTTGCGGAAATTAAATTCTGTTAAGCTGGTAAAAGTCATATAGCTGATGATTAATTTCTGTTGTTTCTTGTTTCCCCAATAGTCATTGAGACAGAGAGACAGGAGAATAAAATTTCTGAAGCAGTCCTAAGGGATGACCAACTGTGCACGCTTTGTGAAAATTTTACTGCACAGGCTGCCAATTTTCTTGGTGAAAACAAGACTCAAACTATGATAATCAAGGCCCTTCATCAAGCATGTTCCCAGCTGCAGCCTTTTGAACAGCAGGCAATCTTTACTCATATATTAGACAATTAGCTGCTTGATGCTTAATAAGGATCCCAGTCCATGTAAAAGTCATTCAATGCATGATCATTATGAGTAACTCCTTTGTAGTTTATGTATTTTTCTGGCAGTGTATTTTGCTGGTCGACTATTATGCATCTATTTTCTTCGTCGAAATTGATAAAATAAGTCCAGAGGAGTTCTGCAGAAAGGTAAATCTCTGTGAGAAAATGGTTGCTGTCAATCTACAAAAGAGTGAGGAGACGTGCACACTCTGCCACCGTGTTGTTGGTGAGATAGTCACCAAGTTGAAAGATCCTGACGCGCAGGTAATAACCACCTTGTGTTGCTGACTTTATAGCTCCATAATCAATTTCTCCATAGCCTTTCAGAACCAGCCTATGGAGTAGTTGCTCTCTTCCTCTCTCTCAAAAGAAAGATGGGAGACCCATTAGAAAATTTTATTGTGCAGTTGCTTGCTTCCTCTCGTCCTCTCTATCTGCTGACTGTACAATATTCTTATACATTGTCCAGCTCTTTCATCTCATAATATTGTGCATTTTGCTTTTTTATTTTTTTAATCGGCAATGCTGGCAATATCTTTCTTTAGGCTGCTTTAGTTCTAATATTTTCAACAGTTTTTTTGTGTTCTCCTAAATTCTCCTAATTCACATTCTTTTCTTTCTCATCCTGCATATATATTAGATTGAAGATTTTGTTATTTTGTATGCAAATTATTTGGGTTACTTTACAAAGCTTTAGCAGTAGTATGTGTTTGTTTGGTGTCTACCATTTTTCCTGTCATACAAGATAATTTGGAAACTTAATTTTGAATTTTCACTCACTATAAACATATATGGTGCTTTATCATATGTGTAGTTCTGATCATTTCGTCATGCAAACTGACAGTTTGAGATAATTGAAATGCTTATGAAGGAATGCAGCAAGTTGGACAATTATGCTCAAGAGGTTAGCTTTTCAGCTCCTATTTGATACTTGATAACTTTATTGTTCTTATAAAAAATAAGAAATCAGAAAAAAAATGCATGAGTTTTGGTATCTGAATAAATTGAACATTAGTAGAAGTTAGTTGGAGGTTTTCAGAAAAGTGGATGGTAATGCTGTAAACAATGGGATGTCCATATTTGGTAGTAGCCCTGGTAGTCACCATCTTCACATTAGGTCATCTTTGTTTCTATGCAGGTGTTAGAAGTGTTCGAACTTGAGTTCATGTTGTTTGTTTTGGAAGATGACAGATGCAAGAAAAGAAAGTTTTAGACATTGAAAGTGTCCATAAATTATTTAAGGACGATTATCATTTAGGTGGTGCTTAGACAGCCCATTTGTAAGAAGGGAATGAGTGGAAGGTCATTAAAGCAGCATACATGCCTTGCTTGCGCACATAGAACTTGACTTTGGAGTTCCCTAGGTCAAAGTCTAGTTCAGTTATTTGCTGAAAAGGGCTTGTTTGGCTTGGAGGAAGTGACAAGCCTAAAGTGGAGTTTCAGTGGAAAATGCTTGTTTCATGTGTTTTCAAGGGTTCAAAATCTTCTTGTTTTTTTATTTTTTGGTGGTGGGGTGGGGGTGTGTGTTTGTGGGGGGTGGGGGGAGAGGGTGTGGGGGGCGTGACTGATACGCTTCCAAGCAGTTGCATGCATCAAAACATGCCTGAATTGAGAACCCAAGTTCCTCACTTTGGGCTGAGTTGTAATTTCTCAACAATAGGGAGTTTAGGCTGCTCACATAAATGGGAACAAAGACACCGACAGTCTTTCTACAACATTGATATGTAGCCGTCTTTTGGTTGCAATTGCAAGTCTAGGCTCCTATGCTTTTTTTTTTTTCATTTTTGAAGAATGGTGGTGGGGCAGAACCATTTATTTTTGAAGACATGTCAGGAGAATTTCCCAGGCTAGGGCATCTTCAAAAGTTTGTAGCCTGGAACCCTTTCCAAGTGGAAAAAGGGTGCAATACTGGGCTCTAGCCCGAGTCGCAGGCATCTTTACATTCCCCCAGATATTGTGGATCAACTTCCAGAAGTTTGATATTGCGTAGTAACTTGCTGGAGTTTGATATCAAGGTCTAACTCTTTTAAGTTGGCTTTTGCAATCAACCAATCAGAGAAGTTTTATTTATTTCTTCCTCTCTTTAAGCAGTGCAAGAAGCTGGTCTTCCGCTATGGCCCACTGATCCTGGTCAATGGTGAGAAGTTTCTTGAGGCTACTGATGTCTGTGCTTCCATCCGTGCTTGCGATGCCAGCCAAGTAAATATTGTTGAACCGGGATTACTGGTGGAGGCATCCTTGAATGAAGTGTGAATTTATAGACATCCTTGTTGCAAGAAGGTATATAAAATTGACAGGATGAAAGGGGATGCATGAGAAAGGAGTGAATTTCTAATGACATCTTATTGTTGTATTCATAGTTATCTATTGCTGTGTTCATATGCCATAGCTATACTTTGTGTGATCTGCCACTGCTTGGAACAAGGCTGGCTGTTTCTTGTACTCTATTCAGGTTGTGAAATATGTCATGCACTTGCTAGCTTCCCGATGGTTCGCTTTGTTATTTGTGGGATGTGGATATCTGGGTCCGCTGGTTCATCCGAGTGGCTACCTTTTGGGTTGGCTGAAGTTTTTTATTTTTATTTTTTTCAAATCATATCCCGTGATTTTACCAACTAGTTGCCACCCTCATCCTACTAGATGTGTTAAAATTTAATTTGGTGGTGGTAATTATTCTGATCTCTCGGAGTCGTAATATGTGGGTGAACGATGGTCTTATGGGTGAATTCCATGCATGGGAAGACGAGTTGCTGGCTGGTTAGAGATCCCTGGCAACCAAAGGATCGTGGATCCTCTTGTACGGAAGATATTTAACAATATTGGCGAGGGGGAGCTGTACTGACTTGAGAAGCCAGAGGTCGATTAGGTGCATCGGTAAGAGGCGGTAAACGATAGGGAGGAGGGACAGGAAATGCACCATGAAAAAACGCAGGTTGGGAGAGACGGAAAACAAAGAAAAGGCAACATAAAGAAAACCAGGCGAGCACGGACCAAAAGAAAGAAAAAAAATGATGCAAGCCAGGTCTTCCATCTCTCAAAAAAGAAGATAACTTTGCTCTATGTGTGCTTAATTGATTTCTCTATTCTGAAACGGAGAATAGATTGAATTAACATTCGTTTCCCACTCAAAATCAGCATCTTTGCGTGTTGCCTTTTGTTAAACAGAAGGAAAGAGTGGTGAAGGCAGCATCTTTTAAGCGCAAAAAGAGAGAGGGCATCTTCCCTTAATCCCTTTAAGTTTTTTCATTTTTAAGAATATTGATAAAGATGCTAGTTCGGTGTGAAACGAGTGCAAGATGATCGCATCCGCATTAGATGCCGCTTGAAACTTGGTGCAGGAAAGGTTGTCCAGCATTCATTGTCTAAAGCCACTCAATGTCTGAGAGCCAGGGAAGGAAGAGATGGACGGATCTGTTACTTCATTGCTTTCTAGAAGATGCCTAATCCAAATGGAGGAAGGGAGACGGCAGAACGATGAGCTGGGTGAGGTGGTTCAGAGATGTACCAAAGCGAGCAGAGGACATCATTGGGATGGTCGAGTTCGGCAGGCTTTATAGGCTATTCTCAGGGGCCCCATTATAGGATATACTCATATCCTAAGTGATTTGATCATTCATCATAAACTGATGCGGAGATCAAGTGGATAAAGATCAAGATTAGTGATATTTCCAATAGCATAGCCATCTTTGTATAGCCAAATGAGCAAAAAAAATGATGAATATATATTTAATCTCACATCAATTATGTATTGGATAGGTCTTGGATACTTAGCTAAAGAACTCAATAACACCTTCCATCTAGAATTTTTGGATAAGATCATGATTTGTTACAAATTATAGTAAATGTGGTTTAGGGGATACCGTAGCATAAGTCCACTTGGACTAACCATGAGCTTAAATAATAGGACCATATAAGGACCGGTGCAAATATATGTATAGTTCCACATCAGTTATAAATATATTTTGGATATTTATATAGGATCTGTTGGGGATAAATCCCGCTCCTGTCGAAGCCCGGTCCGACGCTCAGCCTAATGTAACCAGTAGCCGCGGAAGAGCTTCGACAGACGGGCTTCAGCCGAACTCCCAGCGGTCGAGCTTCTTCCAACAGGCCGAACTGGTCAGCTTCCGAGCTTCTTCCGGACTCCCAGCGTTGAGACCGAACTTTCTGGCCGGCCGAACTCCTTCGGACCGACTCCAAGCGGCCGAACTCCTTCGGACTCTCCACGATCGAACTCCTTCGGACCGACTCCAAGCGGCTGAACTCCTTCGCACTCCCCACGGCCGAATTCCTTCGGACCGACTTCAAACGGCCGAGCTTCAATAAAGTCCTCTCAGCGGCCAAACTCCTCAGCAGACGGGCTTTAGCGGAATCCCCGAGCGATCGTCACTCAGGAGTCCGAACTCCTCAGCAGTCGTCACTCGGCCGAACTCCTCAGCGGTCGCCCTCATCGAACTTCGGCCGATCGAGCTCCTACCGAACTCTCAAGTGTCCAAGCCTCAGCGAAAGTCCAACAGCCGGCCGAACCTCCATACGGCCGAGCTTCGGATTCTTAGCAGCTGAACTCTTCAGCGGACGAGCCTTAACTGCATACCTCCAGCCAGACGCCTATGGGAGCCGAACTCCCTCCTATCTTCCTCTTCAGGAGCCCGAACTCCTCCGAAATGGGCACACGACGAAGGCCTTCAACCCTTCATTCGGCAAGCTCTGCAACCATCACCATCAGTCAGTCCGCCGCACCATCAGTCCGCCGCACCATCAGTCAGTCCGCCGTAGGCGATAGCGACCCACTGTCAGGCGGTGATGGCTATCACCCTCAATCCGCCGCACACGGCACCAGCCCGTGAGACTGACTCCGTCGAACCTCGAGCGGCCCGCCAGCACGCGGCTGCAGTTGTCACCATCAAGCTCCACTATATAAAGGACCCTCCCGACACGCTAAGGCTAAGCTCTCTGAACTCTCGACTCTCTAAGCTCTCCTCCTCATCTCTAAGCTCCGGAACTCATTCCGAGCACTCCATTACTGTTGGCCGGAAACTAACTTGACCGTCGGAGGGTCCTGCCGGAGCCACCCCCCCCACCAGTTTCGGATGGAACTTCGTTTTGCAGATCCCCAACGGCGACCTCAACGGCCTCGACTCCGGCGACCTCCGACGAGGATGGATTTCTGCACCAACAGATTGGCGCTAGAAGGAGGGCTTGAACCTCCGAGGTTCTCTTGTTCTTAAAGGAGTGCTCGGCGACCCTTCTCTTCCCTCTCCGGAGATCTTTCTTTTCTCTTCCGAAGAGAAAACGCCGCTAGGAAGTCCCGTCCAGGCCCGTCTGTTCCTGTTTTAGCCCCGGCGGCCTAGGTTCCACCTGCACCCACGGTGGATGTGAAGCGGTTCGGCCTGCTTGTCCGACAGATCCGTGGCCTCACGGAGGCGTTGCAGGCTATACAGCAGCCTCCGGTGGCGACTCCACCAGCAAGCCCGCCATGAGGGCGCGAGGAATCAGCCTTAAGGAAGAGCCCAATCGCCCCGAAGAGAGAAACGGAGAGCAGAAGTTCCCCCGCCGAAGCGGAATGAAGTTCGGTGCGAGGAAGGCCGAACCCACCCATGAGCCCGTCATCGAGGAAGCTCCGACAAAGAAGTATGAAGTCCTCCCGCGGAAGCTTCCGCGGGAAAGCGGAACGAAGTTCGGCGCAAGTGAGGCCGAACTCACGCTCCAGTATGTCCCCCAAAGGAACCGCCTACAAAGTGTTCACCGGAGGCGGAACGAAGTTCGGGCAAGAAAAGCCGAGCTCCCCTCGAGCTCGTCCGAACTCGTCCGAACAAGAGCAGCAGGAAGTTCTCCCACGGATGGGTCTCGCGGGAAAGAGGAATGAAGTTCGGCTCGAAGAAAAGCCGAGCTCCCCCCAAAGCTCATCATCAAGGCGAAATGAAGTTCGGCACAAACAAGGGCGGAGCAAAGTTCCCCCGCGGGATGAAGTTCGGAACGAGGGCGGAGGAAAGTTCTCCCGTGGAATGAAGTTCGGTGGAAAGCCGAACTCCTCAGCTCAACCTCCAAATGAAGTTCGGCGCAGGCAAGGACGGAACGAAGCCCCCCCGGAATGAAGTTCGGCCAAGCGAGGGCGGGCAAAGTTCTAAAGTTCGGAGGAAGGACACGAAATAAAGCGGAGCAAGGCGAACTTTCCCTTTTGAGCTCATCAATGAAGCTCGGCGCAAGCGAAGCCGAACTCCACCTTAAAGCCCACCATCACAGTGAAGTTCGGCGCAAAGTGGCGAAGTTCTCCCACCGAATGAAGTTCGGCATCAGGGAGGCCGAACTCCGCAGCAGATCACCCAAGTGAAGTTCGGCCACGCTCGAGACCGCCCCAGGGACGATCGAGGCCGAACTCCCCCTCAAGTACGTCGCTACAACGAATTCACGGGAGGTGCGATAAAGTTCGGGCAAGCAAAGCCGACCCCCTCTCTGCGAGCAGGGAAGTCCGGACAAAGAAGCATGAAGTTCTCCCACGGAAAGTTTCGCGGGAAAGCGGAATGAAGCTCCACGCAAGCGAAGCCCGAACTTCTCGAGCTCACCGCAAAGGAAGCCCCGACAGAAGGGCGCGAAGAAATCCTCCTCCCGAAAGATTCCGCAGCTACGACCCGCTCCTCTAACTCGAATTCTCGGCGAAGTTAAGAGCCAGCCGCCAAGACCTGAAGGACTACGGCCTCCCCAAACGTGCGCGATCAAGGCAAGTAAAGCCCCTACCATCGCGACCACGGCCACGACACTGAGGAATACGTTCAGCTCCAAGACGAGATTGAAGAGCTCGTCAAAAAGGGACGACGGGATAAATTCCTCCGACGCCGGTCTGAAGCAGGAGAAGATCGGCTAAAGGCGCTGCCGTAACTGGAAAAGACAAGAAGGTCGGCCGCCTCGCGGCGTCATCAACGCCACCCCGGGGAGGAGCTAGGAGCTAGCTACATCGGTGATTGTCGTCCCCAGCGACAAAGTCAAGAGAAGCATGTTCCAAATTAAGAAGGCCGGCATGAGATAGAGGAGGTCGTCTGGACGGGACTTACTGCCCGAGGGAACTCCGAGGAACAACACCCCGACAACCCTCGAACGAAAATGCGCTGCGATCAGCTTCTCCTCGGTAAAACTCTCCCCTCTCAATAAAATCATTTCTGGATGCGAAAACTATGCGATGACAGGGAAGAAGCAGTCAGCCGCGTTAGGAACAGGAGGAGAACCTCGTCCTAGCGCGAGCAAAGTCGAAGGCCCCGTCCACAAAGGACGGGATGGGGGGAGAGGCGAGGACGACGGTCCTCATGTGCCCCCACAGCCGGCTAGGAACAGGAGGAGAACCTCGTCCTAGCGTGAGCAAAGTCGAAGGCCCCGTCCACAAAGGACGGGATGGGGGGAGAGGCGAGGACGACGGTCCTCATGTGCCCCCACAGCCGGCTAGGAACAGGAGGAGAACCTCGTCCTAGCGTGAGCAAAGTCGAAGGCCCCGTCCACAAAGGACGGGATGGGGGGAGAAGGCGAGGACGACGGTCCTCATGTGCCCCCACAGCCGGCTAGGAACAGGAGGAGAACCTCGTCCTAGCGTGAGCAAAGTCGAAGGCCCCGTCCACAAAGGACGGGATGGGGGGAGAGGCGAGGACGACGGTCCTCATGTGCCCCCACAGCCGGCTAGGAACAGGAGGAGAACCTCGTCCTAGCGTGAGCAAAGTCGAAGGCCCCGTCCACCAAGGACGGGATGGGGGGAGAGGCGAGGACGACGGTCCCCATGTGCCCCCACAGCCCGTTGGGAACAGGAGGAGAACCTCGTCCTAGCGTGAGCAAAGTCGAAGGACCCCATGTCCAGAACCTCGTCCTAAGAGCAAGGTCGAAGGCCTCGTTCACCTAAAACGAGATGGGGGAGAGGCGAGGACGACGGTCCCCATGTGCCCCCACAGCCCGTTGGAAATAGGAGGAGAACCTCATCCTAACGCGAGCAACAAGCTCGGCCGCAAGAGATAAGATGTCTTCCGAGCGACCGTGAACCACCTCGGTTAGGAACAGGAGGAGAACCTCGTCCTAACGCGAACACCAACCTCGGCTGCAGGAGATAAGATCTCCCCTGAGGGAAGCTCGACTGTAGGAGATAAGATCTCCCCCGAGTGCGCACCTCGGCTATAGGAGATAAGATCTCCCTCGAGGGAAGCTCGACCGTAGGAGATAAGATCTCTCCCGAGCGCGCACTTTCAACCTCGGCTAGAGATAAGATCTCTCCCGAGCGACCATGAACAACCTCGATTAGGAAACAGGAGGAGAAGCTCGTCCTAACGCGAGCACCAACCTCGACTGTAGGAGATAAGATCTCCCCCGAGGGAAGCTCAGCCGTAGGAGATAAGATCTCCCCGAGCGCGCACTTCAACCTCGTTAGAGATAAGATCTCTCCCGAGCGACCGTGAACAACCTCGGTTAGGAATAGAAGGAGAACCTCGTCCTAACGCGAGCACCAACCTCGACTGCAGGAGATAGGATCTCCCCCGAGGGAAGCTCGGCTGTAGAAGATAAGATCTCCCCCGAGGGCGCACTTCGGCCGCAGGAGATAAGATCTTCCCGAGCGCGCACTTCAACCTCGGCGAGAGATAAGATCTCTCCCGAGCGACCGTTAACAACCTCGATTAGGAACAGGAGGAGAACCTCGTCTAACGCGAGCACCAACTTCGGCTGCAGGAGATAAGATCTCCCCCGAGGAAAGCTCGGCTGCAGGAGATAAGATCTTCCCGCGCGCCACGCGACTTCACCTCAGCCGCAGGAGATAAGATCTTTCTCCTGAAGGGAAGCTCGCTGCAGGAGATAAAGATCTCCCCCGAGCGCGTACTTCAAACCTTCGACCTCAGGACGACTGCAGGAGATAAGATCCTCCCCCGAGCGCGCACTTCAACCTCGGCTGCAGGAGAGGAGGTCTCCCTCGAGTCAACTTCAGTTGATGAAGACAATGTCGCCTCCGAGGAGCTCAACTCCGACCTCGACCACAAGAGGCGAGATTAATTTCGGCTTCAACATCAGTTTCATCGACTTTAGCTGAAAATGAGTTCCATTTCAACTCCAAACATCGACTGGAGATGAGGTCTCCCCCAAGCCTCAGCCTCAACTTCAGCGTCAATATTGGCTGGAGATGAGACCTCCCCCCGAACGTCGAGCGGCCCGCCAGCACGTGGCTGCAGTTGTCACCATCAAGCTCCACTATATAAAGGACCCTTCCGACACGCTAAGGCTAAGCTCTCTGAACTCTCTCTCTAAGCTCTCCTCCTCATCTCTAAGCTTCGGAACTCATTCCGAGCACTCCATTACTGTTGGCCGGAAACTAACTCCATTCCGAGTACTCCATTCTGACAGAAATCCATCCTCGCCGGAGGTCGCCGGAGTCGAGGCCGCTGAGGTCGCCGCCGGGGACCTGCAAAACGAAGTCCCGTCTGAAACCGATGGGGGCGTGGCTCCGGCAGGACCCTCCGATGAGGATGGATTTCTGCACCAACAGATTGGCGCTGGAAGAAGGGATTGAACCTCCGAGGTTCTCTTATTCTTAAAGGAGTGCTCGACGACCCTTCTCTTCCCTCTCTGGAGATCTTCCTTTTCTCTTCCGAAGAGAAAATGCCGCCCACAAAGTCCCGTCCGGAACCGAAGTCGAAGGCCCCGTCCACAAAGGATGGGATGGGGGGAGAGGCGAGGACGACGGTCCTCATGTGCCCCCACAGTCGGCTAGGAACAGGAGGAGAACCTCGTCCTAGCGTGAGCAAAGTCGAAGGCCCCGTCCACGAAGGGCAGGATGGGGGAGAGGCGAGGACGATGGTCCTCATGTGCCCCCACAGTCGCTAGGAACAGGTAGCTGCGAGCAAAGTCGAAGGCCCCATCCACGAAGGGCAGAGATGGGGGAGAGATGAGGACGACGGTCCTCATGTGCCCATAGTCGGCTAGAACAAGAGGAGAACCTCGTCCTAGCGTGAGCAAAGTCGAAGGCCTCGTCCATGAAGGGCGGACAGGGGGAAGGCGAGGATGACGGTCCTCATGTGCCCCCACAGTCGGCAGGAACAGGAGGAGACCTCGTCTAGCGTGAGCAAAGTCGAAGGCCTGTCCACCAAGGATGGGATGGGGGGAGAGGGCGAGGACGACGGTCCCCATGTGCCCCCACAAGCCGGCTAGGAACAGGAGGAGAACCTCGTCCTAGCGTGAGCAAAATCGAAGGCCCCGTCCACAAGGACGGGATGGGGGGAGAGGCGAGGACGACGATCCCCATGTGCCCCACAGCCCGTTGGAACAGGAAGGAGAACCTCGTCCTAGCGTGAGCAAAGTCGAAGGCCCCATCCATCCAAGGACGGGATGGGGGAGAGGCGAGGACGACGGTCCCATGTCCCCGACAGGCCGTTGAAAAAGGAAGAGAACCTCATCTAACGCGAGCAAGATCGAAACCTCGTTCACCTAAAATGAGATGGGAGAGGCGAGGACGACGGTCCCATGTCCCCCATAGGCCCGTGGAACAGAGGAGAACCTCATCCTATGCGAAGCACCAACCTCGGCTGCAGGAGATAAGACCCCCCGGGGAAGCTCGATTGTAGGAGATAAGATCTCCCCCGAGCGCGCACCTCCGGCTACAGGAGATAAATCTTCTCGGGAAGCTCGGCGTAGGAGATAAGATCTCCCCCGAGCGCGCACTTCAACCTCGGCTAGAGATAAGATCTCTCCCGAGCGAAACCGTGAACAACCTCGGTTAGGAACAGGAGGAGAACCTCGTCCTAACGCGAGCACCAACCTCGGTTACAGGAGATAAAGATTCTCCCCCAAGAGAACTCGGCCGTAGGAGATAAGATCCCTCCGAGCGCGCACTTCAACCTCGGCGAGAAGATCTCTCCGAGCTATCGTGAACAACCTCGGCTAGGAACAGGAGAGAACCTCATCCTAACGCGAGCACCATCTCGGCTGTAGGAGAAAGGACCCTCCGAGGGAAGCTGGCTGCAGGAGATAAGACTTCCCCGAGCGCGCACTTCGACCGCAGGAGATAAGATCTCCCCCGAGTGCGCACTTCGGCCGTAGGAGAAAGATCTCCCCCGAGCGCGCACTTCACCTCGGCTAGAGATATAAGATCTCTCCCGAGCGACCGAGTCAACCTCGGTTAGGAACTGGAGGAGGACCTCGTGCTAATGGGGGCAGGTCAAAGGCCTTAAAGCTCGGCTGCAGGAGATAAGATCTCCCCTGAGGAAAGCTCGGCTGCAGGAGATAAGATCTCCCTCCGAGCGCCCGCTTCAACCTCGGCTGCAGGAGATAAGATCTCCCCCGAGGGGAAGCTCGGTCGCAGGAGATAAGATCTCCCCCGAGCGCGCACTTCAACCTCGCGCAGGAGATAAGATCTCCCCCGAGGGAAGCTCGGCTGCAGGAGATAAGATCTCCCCCGAGCGCGCACTTCAACCTCGACCGTAGGAGATAAGATCTTCCCCGAGGGAAGCTCGACTGCAGGAGATAAGATCTCCCTCGAGTGCGCACTTCAACCTCGGCTGCAGGAGAGGAGGTCTCCCTCGAGTCAACTTCAGCTGATGAAGATAATGTCGCCTCCGAGGAGCTCAAATCCGACCTCGACCGAAGGAGGCGAGATTTACTTCGGCTTCAACATCAGCTTCATCGACTTTAGCTGGAAACGAGTTCCATTTCAACTTCAAACATCGACTGGAGATGAGGTCTCCCCCAAGCCTCAGCCTCAACTTCAGCGTCAATATTGGCTGGAGATGAGACCTCCCCCCGAGCTTCAGCTGCAATAAACGCGGAGCCTGGAAGAAGACTTCGGCAGTCGCCTGTTTTGGTACTCTTCCTTCAATTTTTGAACTCGGGAGTGGGGGGCTACTGTTGGATAAATCCGCTCCTGCCGAAGCCCGGCCCGACGCTCAGCCTAATGTAACCAGTAGCCGCGGAAGAGCTTCGACAGACGGGCTTCAGCCGAACTCCCAGCGGCCGAGCTTCTTCCAGCAGGCCGAACTGGTCAGCTCCCGAGCTTCTTCCGGACTCCCAGCGTCGAGACCGAACTTCCTGGGCGGCCGAACTCCTTCGGACTCCCCACGGCCGAACTCCTTCGGACTCTCCACGGCCGAACTCCTTCGGACTCTCCACGGTCGAACTCCTTCGGACCGACTCCAAGCGGCTGAACTCCTTCGCACTCCCCACGGCCGAATTCCTTCGGACCGACTTCAAACGGCCGAGCTTCAATAAAGTCCTCTCAGCGGCCAAACTCCTCAGCAGACGGGCTTTAGCGGAATCCCCGAGCGATCGTCACTCAGGAGCCCGAACTCCTCAGCAGTCGTCACTCGGCCGAACTCCTCAGCGGTCGCCCTCATCGAACTTCGGCCGACCGAGCTCCTACCGAACTCTCAAGTGTCCAAGCCTCAGCCGAAGTCCAACAGCCGGCCGAACCCCAAACGGTCGAGCTTCGGATTCTCAGCAGCCGAACTCTTCAGCGAATGAGCCTTAGCTACATACCTCCAGTCAGACGCCTATGGGAGCCGAACTCCCTCCTATCTTCCTCTTCAGGAGCCCGAACTCCTCCGAAATGGGCACACGACGAAGGCCTTCAA
>QRFJ01000004.1:2202965-2341472 GCA_006176705.1 Cocos nucifera | reverse complement strand
CCCTTCATTATCGGCAAGCTCTGCCAACCATCACCATCAGTCAACCCGTCCGCACCATCAGTCGCCGAACGCAACCATCAGTCAGTCCCGCTGCAGGCGATAGGACCCATTGTCAGGCGGCAATGGCTGTCACCCTCAATCCACCGCACACGCACCATGCGCCGGAGATTGGACTTCTGCCAAACCTCGAGCGCTCCGGCCCCGAGCACGCGACTGCAGTTGTCACCGCAAGCTCCACTATATAAAGGACCCTCCCGACACGCTAAGGCTAAGTCTCTGAACTCTCTCTCTAAGCTCTCCTCCTCAATCTCCTAAAGCTCAGAACTCATTCCGAAGCCACTCCATTACTGTTGGCCGGAAACTAACTCCATTCCGAGACTCCATTCTGACAGAAAATCCATCCCTCGTCGGAGGTCCGCCGAGTCGAGGGCCGTGAGGTCGCCGCCGGGACGCTGCAAAATGAAAGTCCCCATTCGAAATCGATGGGGGGTGGCTCCGGCAGGACCCTCCGCGAGGATGGATTTCTGCAGCCAACAGATTGGCGCTGGAAGAAGGGATTGAACCTCCGAGGTTTCCTTGTTCTTAAAGGAGTGCTCGGCGACCCTTCTCTTCCCTCTCCGGAGATCTTCCTTTTCTCTTCGAAGAGAAAAACGCCGCCCACGAAGTCCATCCGAAAACCGAAGTCGAAGGCCCCATCCACAAAGGACGGGATGGGGGGAGAGGCGAGACGACGGTCCTCATGATGCCCCCCACAGTCGCTTAGGAACAGGAGAAGAACCTCAGTCCTAGCGTGAGCAAAGTCGAAGAGGCCCACCATCCACGAAGGCGAATGGGGGAGAAAGGCGAGGTACGACGGTCCTCAATGTGGCCCCCAGTCGGCTAGGAAACAGGAGGAGAACCCATCCTAGCGCGAGCAAAGTCAAAGGCCCCATCCACGAAGGGCGGGATGAGGGGAGAGGCAGAGGAACGATGGTCCTCATAGTGCCCAGGCCGGCTAGGAACAAGGAGGAGAACCTCGTCCTAAGGCGTGAGCAAAGTCGAAGGCCCAATCCCATGAAAGGCGGGATGGGGAAGGGCGAGACGACGGTTCCTCATAGTGCCCCCACAGCTGGCTAGGAACAGAGGAGAACCTTCGTCCTAGCATAGCAAAAGTCAAAGGCCCCTGTCCCACAAAGGACGGGATGGGGGAGAGGCGAGGACCGAGGTCCCTCATGGCCCCACAAGCCAGGCTAGGAACAGGAAGGAGAAACCTCGTCCTAGCGTGAGCAAGAATCGAAGGCCCCTCCACCAAGGACGGGATGGGGCAGAGGCGAGGACCGATGTCCCCCATGTTGCCCCACAAGTTCCGTTGGAAAGCAGGAGAGAACCTCGTTCCTAGCGTGAGCAAAGTCGAAAGGCCTCGTCCACCAAGAACGGAATGGGGGGAGACGCGAGGACGACGGTCCCTCCATGTGCCCCACATAGTCCGTTGAAAATAGGAGGAGAACCTCGTCCTAAACGCGAGCAAGGTCGAGAGCCTTCGTTCACCCTAAAATGAGATGGGGGAGAGGCGAGGACATACGGTCCCCAATGTGCCCCACACAGCCCGTTTGGGAACCAGGAGGAAACCTCGTCCTAACGAGCAAACCTCGAACTGCAGAGATAAGATCCTCCGCCCGAGGGAAGATCGATTGCAGGAGAAAAGATAATCCCTCCGAGCGCGCACTCGCTACAGGAGATAAGATCTCTCCTCGAGGGAAGCTCGGCCGCAGGAAGATAAGATCCTCCTCGAGCGCGCAACTTCAACCTCGGCTAGAGATAAGCAATCTCTTCTCGAGCGACCGTGAACAACCTCGGTTAGGAACAGGAGGAGAACCTTGTCCTAACGTGAGCACAGCAACCTCGGCTGCAGGGATAAGATCTCCCCCGAGGGAAGCTCGGCTGTAGAGATAAGATCTCCCCGAGCGCGCACCTCGCTGCAGGAGATAAGAATCTCTCCGAGGGAAAGCTCGCGACTGCAAGGAGATAGAGAAGATCTCCCCCGAGCGCGCACTTCAGCCGCAGGAGATAAGAATCTCCCCGAGTTGAGCTCGGCCGCAGGAGAATAAGATCTCCCCCGAGCGCGCACTCAACCTCGCTAGAGATAAGATCTCTCCCGAGCGACCGTGAACAACCTCTCGGCTTGGAACAGAGGAGGAAGAACTCGTCCTAAACGCGAGCGATCCAACCTCGGCTGGAAGCTCGGCGCAGGAGATAAGATCTCCCCCGAGCGCGCACTTCGGCCGCAGGAGATAAGATCTCCCCCGAGGGAAGCTCGGCCGTAGGAGATAAGATCTCCCCGAGCGCGCACTTCAACCTCGGCTAGAGATAAGATCTCTCCCGAGCGATCGTGAACAACCTCGGTTAGGAACAGGAGGAGAACCTCGTCCTAACGCGAGCGCGCAACCTCGGCTGCAGGAGATAAGATCTCCCCCGAGGAAGCTCGGCTGCAGGAGATAAGATCTCCCCCGAGCGCGCACTTCAACCTCGGCTAGAGATAAGATCTCTCCCGAGCGACCGTGAACAACCTCGGTTAGGAACAGGAGGAGAACCTCGTCCTAACGCGAGCACCAACCTCGGCTGCAGGAGATAAGATCTCCCCCGAGGGAAGCTCGACTGCAGGAGATAAGATCTCCCCCGAGCGCGCACTTCGACCGCAGGAGATAAGATCTCCCCCGAGCGCGCACTTCAACCTCGGCTAGAGATAAGATCTCTCCCGAGCGACCGTGAACAACCTCGGTTAGGAACAGGAGGAGAACCTCGTCCTAACGCGAGCACCAACCTCGGCTGCAGGAGATAAGATCTCCCCCGAGGGAAGCTCGGCTGCAGGAGATAAGATCTCCCCCGAGCGCGCACCTCGGCTGCAGGAGATAAGATCTCCCCCGAGGAAGCTCGACCGTAGGAGATAAGATCTCCCCCGAGCGCGCACTTCAACCTCGGCCGCAGGAGATAAGATCTCCCCCGAGGGAAGCTCGGCTGCAGGAGATAAGATCTCCCCCGAGCGCGCACTTCAACCTCGACCGTAGGAGATAAGATCTCCCCCGAGGGAAGCTCGGCTGCAGGAGATAAGATCTCCCCCGAGCGCGTACTTCAACCTCGGCTGCAGGAGAGGAGGTCTCCCTCGAGTCAACTTCAACTGATGAAGACAATGTCGCCTCCGAGGAGCTCAACTCCGACCTCGACCACAAGAGGCGAGATTTACTTCGGCTTCAACATCAGCTTCATCGACTTTAGCCGGAAACGAGTTCCATTTCAACTCCAAACATCGACTCGAGATGAGGTTTCCCCCAAGCCTCAGCCTCAACTTCAGTGTCAACATTGGCTGGAGATGAGATCTCCCCCCGAGCTTCAGCTGCAACAAACGCGGAGCCTGGAAGAAGACTTCGGCAGTCGCCTGTTTTGGTACTCCCTTCCTTCAATTTTTGAACTCGGGAGTGGGGGGCTACTGTTGGGGATAAATCTCGCTCCTGCCGAAGCCCGGCCCGACGCTCAGCCTAATGTAACCAGTAGCCGTGGAAGAGCTTCGACAGACGGGCTTCAGCCGAACTCCTAGCGGCTGAGCTTCTTCCAGCAGGCCGAACTGGTCAGCTCCCGAGCTTCTTCCGGACTCCCAGCGTTGAGACCGAACTTCCTGGCTGGCCGAACTCCTTCGGACTCCCCACGGCCGAACTCCTTCGGACCGACTCCAAGCGGCCGAACTCCTTCGGACTCTCCACGGCCGAACTCCTTCGGACCGACTCCAAGCGGCCGAACTCCTTCGCACTCCCCACGGCCGAACTCCTTCGGACCGACTTCAAGCGGCCGAGCTTCAATAAAGTCCTCTCAGCGGCCGAACTCCTCAGCAGACGGGCTTTAGCGGAATCCCCGAGCGGTCGTCACTCAGGAGCCCGAACTCCTCAGCAGTCGTCACTCGGCCGAACTCCTCAGCGGTCGCCCTCATCGAACTTCGGCCGACCGAGCTCCTACCGAACTCTCAAGTGTCCAAGCCTCAGCCGAAGTCCAACAGCCGGCCGAACCCCAGACGGCCGAGCTTCGGATTCTCAGCAGCCGAACTCTTCAGCGGACGAGCCTTAGCTGCATACCTCCAGCCAGACGCCTATGGGAGCCGAACTCCCTCCTATCTTCCTCTTCAGGAGCCCGAACTCCTCCGAAATGGGCACACGACGAAGGCCTTCAACCCTTCATTCGGCAAGCTCTGCAACCATCACCATCAGTCAGTCCGCCGCACCATCAGTCAGTCCGCCGCGGGCGATAGCGACCCACTGTCAGGCGGCGATGGCTGTCACCCTCAATCCGCCGCACACGGCACCATCCCGTGAGACTGACTCCGTCGAACCTCGAGCGGCCCACCAGCACGCGGCTGCAGTTGTCACCATCAAGCTCCACTATATAAAGGACCCTCCCGACATGCTAAGGCTAAGCTCTCTGAACTCTCGACTCTCTAAGCTCTCCTCCTCATCTCTAAGCTCCGGAACTCATTCCGAGCACTCCATTACTGTTGGCCGGAAACTAACTTGACCGTCGGAGAATCCTGCCGGAGCCACCCCCCACCGGTTCCGGATGAGACTTCGTTTTGCAAGTCCCCGGCGGCGACCTCAGTGGCCTCGACTCCGACGACCTCCGGCGAGGACGGATTTCTGCACCAACAGGACCAAAAACTTCTTTTTTGGATATGGTTCTGAGTTGATGTAGTCATCGGCTCCGAGGATGATAAGAACTGATTGATTAAACAATTACGTACTATAATTTGGATAATGGTTATGGGTTGTCTTGGCAAAACCACGTTTGCTAGGATTTTATAGGAGCCCTCAAATTCAAAAGCATTTTTTACATGCTTCCTTGGATATCTTTTTCTCAAGCTCACAAAACCATGGAGCTGTTAAAAGGCCACATGAAAGAGGTTCTAGATATCAAAAGGATGATTTACAAAAGAAAGGGAAAGAAGCGAAACATCGATTCCATGAATTCCCATAAGAAAGCAACTACTTGGTGGTAATGGACGATATAGACAATTGAAACATGGATTCTAAACTTTTTAAACGATAAGGATAGCTAATCCGATAGAAGAGTTGGAGGATTTAGCTCGACGGCTCGCAAGAAGATGCGGCAGTCTGTCTCTTCCACCAATAATACTCGGAGGACCTCTATCAAGAAGAGACCAGACTCGTACTGCAGGTTCAGAATTGGCCGGGAGATCGTAATGGAAGGGCGCGGGAGACGGGCCATGACCTGCCACATTATTTCTTTCAAGTCATGTTATGTTTCTTTTGCCACACTTGCTGTTAGGGTCGGGTTAGGATGCATACATTTAGCATTTTTTATCCCGAAACAAGCGGAAACGATTACCCTCTCATCTTACACTCCAAGAACTACACTTTCGTTGAACATACTCTAAAATCAAAAAAAGAGCTACCAGAATTCTCTCGTGGTGTCCACAGCCAAGGCCTTTTTGGTGGTTGTCTCGAAGAAAAAGTATAACAAAGGGATAAAGTATAATAAAGAGAATATCGTGTATGGATGGTTATCTGTACGTGTGATGATAGATGACTGAGATACACCATCTATTTATAGAGGAATGTACTATAATCCCACTCCAATACGATCTCTCTGTAGTTGGAAGTTATGAATCTTCAACCTCCATTTAGAATAAAATTGAGTCAATAGAATCCACTTAAGATATGGTTAGGATTCACAATTATTAATTAATTTTAATATTTATATGTGCACATTTATCCCATATGGAACACTTGCTTTCCAAAGGACCCTACCATATTTACGTCAAAATTAATTAAGTTGTGGGTTGCCAAGGGTTTTATGCCACAGAAAACCAAACTTACAATGGAAGAAACAATTAGAGGTTACATAAATGAATTGGTCCACGGATGCATGCTCCAAGCTGCAGAGAGTGAGTTTAGCTCGTGATTGGACTATAAAGATACACATTCATGATTTACTGCATGACTAATCTTATCTCCTGGTCCTCGAGGACCTCGACGATGGTGCCTACGATGGACTTGCTACCTCTTTGCCATGCCTAGGTGCATTGCCGTGCTATAATTTATATGACCAATATCTAAATGGATTAGAGTTGTTGCAGGTGGTGGATGTGGAAATCGAGAAGGTTGCCGGAGGAAATGAAGAAGATGATAGACGATGTTGCTCCTGCACATATTGCTGGCCGAGAGCTGCTCCAATTTGAGGTGACAATACTTGCATATCTATACTAGGAGCTCCCTTTTTCGAGTCATTAATTTGGACAGGTAACTTCCCTCCAACAACATCGAGGAGAGAAGAATATTTGTACAGAAGAGGATTGCAATGCCTTTTAAGAAGGCTTTACCATCGAGAGATGGCCTGATTTCCTACTAAAATTCCTATGAACTTATGATGATTTAGCAGAACCAAGAGGTTGCCAACTAATAAAAGAACTAATAGCCGACTGCTGAAATGGAAGCTTTCTTCTTTAAATACTTTCCGATTTCTCTCTAACCATAATCGCCAACAGATCGAGTGCATGCATATATGGTTACATATGTCATGAACAGAAAACTTATGATCATTTGTAGATGCCATAAAACCTAAGCAATATGGTTTAAATTTTTATTTTACTTTTATGTTACATGTACACAAACAGTTCAAGGCACCAACTTTTTTCTGCACGATCTTTTCTTCGTGTGATATATCTTGGTGGCTGGTGGTTTCAAGGTTGCTTCTGTCACCTGTTTGCTTCTCCGAGTTGTTCTAAGGTTTCTTATCACGTTTTTCATGTGATATAAAATATTCCAGCTAATCAATTCAATGTTTTCATCATTAAAATTATAAACCATTTGTTCTTGTCTGCAGGATGGTAATTCCATTTTACAAGGATATCTGTTGATGCAATGATCAAGCCTATTTGGTATCAGCTATTTTTTCCTATGTACAAACCATTCTATTTTTTTTTATGTTGTTCTCCCGGATTTGTTAATTAGAAGCTGAATCCCTTCAAGATGGTCTTTTTTTTTTTTTTTCTTTTCTAATATTGTTCTTCATTTTATTGGAATTAATATACAATGCCCTATAAGGAGTTTATTAATAGTGTTGTGGGGGAATAATCTGATCTGAACTTAGATGCCTAACTCTCTATGGTAATATTTTTTTATTTATATATATCATCTTAACTAAGATTTTAAATTTCGTAGAATGAAGATATTTTTTATAGGACGAGATGCCCCCACTCTTCCATCCTATCTCGACTGGGTAGTAGTTCCCATAATGCAACTCTCCATCTCTTTTTTCATTTATTATTATTATTATTATTATTATTATTATTTTTCTTCTTCTATTGTTTCGTATGGATGTGTTTCGGAGTTTTAACCGATATAAAATCTTGATCTTGATTTTGGCATATATTGACTGACAAGAAGATTAGTTGTTCCTCGGACTTCTAAATTCTCGGCTACCCGATCGGTAAGGTATACGCTTTGCCTTTCTCAGCCACAGATATTGACGTACACATGGATTAACATAACAATCATTCACGATGGCTATGGCATCAGGTTATGTTATCAATATCATCCTTCATCATGCTAACATACCCAGTGACACCTGAGGTCCCGATAAGATAATCTGCATGCCTCATTTCTACAAAAGGCGGTACCATAGATGCCCTTCTTCGCTCTAGAGCCAAACTGTAACCGTTAATGGGGATACAACCAAGGTAGATAAGGAGATAATGGATGAATCACTTTAGATTTTTTAAGCTTTCTTTTACTTTCTTAGCCAAAAAAAAAAAAAAAATATTAAAAACAACGCCAAAAACAGTGATTAATCGTTGTTGTTTTAAGCCATTGTCAGAGCTGCTGGTATCTTGTTCGTCAGATTATCTTGCGAACACCACCAATACCGTAAACAAAATAAAAACCATGGTTATGTGTGAGATTTCGCTTTAACATATTCTCGGTAAAGGTCTCCCACGAAGTCGTCAAGGACTGCCGACTAAACGCGAAGTCGGCAACTAGAAAACCGGGCTTAAAATTCAATAAATTTGTGAGAAACGACGACGACGACGACGGTGACCGTTCGGCTCGTTTCGGTGGTCGGAGCATCCGATCCCCATCTCTCCTTCTCATCGACGCTTGGAAGAAGAAAAAATGGGGATGAGATCTCGCATGGAGGCGATCATCTCTTCGATCGTCCTGGTCCATCCCCACGAGATCTCGGCTCTGATCCACTCCGCCTCCTGCTTCTTCTTCGTAATTCCTCTCCCCGAGATCCACCCCCAATTGAATTCCCCGTTCTTTTTGCCTCAACTAATCGAAGTCTTTTGCAATAATTTTGCAGATCTTGAGCGCATACTTTGTCATCCTTCCGCTTCGGGACGAAGGGGCGATATCTTTGGGACTGAACAATCTTCCCGGTCTCTTTGTGGGTTCTCTTCTCCTGACGCTCGTCGCTGCTCCGCTGTCAACGCTAATTTTTTCGCTCCCTAATCTCTCCAAAGCTAGGGTGCGAAAAAAGACTCTTTTTCCCTTTCTATGCGTGCTTTTTTTACTTTAACCTTCCCTTCATGTGAAAGATTTTCTTTTTCCTTTTCATATGTGTGTTTTCTTTTGTTTCTTTGTTGATATTTGGTTTGTTATGATGAAAAACCAAGCAGTCTCTGTAAGAATGAACAACTAATGAGTGAGGGGTGTCAAAGTTTACTCAGTTTTGTAATTCTGTGTACAAAAGTTGGAGAGGGTTAAAAGAGGAATAAAGGGTAAAACTAAATCCCAGCACGTTTACTCTGGCTAAATGGAGACGATTAGAAAGTCTTCTTTCCGAGCTAATCTTTTGTCTTTGTTTTTGGTATTGATTTATTATAAAATTGGGATCAAAGAAAGGCCGATCTGATAAAGTTGTAGGAAGTAGGGACACCTAAGAAGTCTTTGATGTATGCTCAACAAAATTATAGGTTTCAAGGACATATGTTTGGAGAAGGGGCAATCGTCAAGTAGAACACCATACGGATAATTAAAAATCCATTTGATGAAATTGCAGTGTGATAGCTAGTGATATGGGCATCAGAAAGCCTGGAAGCATATAGAATTGTATGTAAAAATGGGTTTCTGGAGTGGATGTGGCATGCAGGGTAGAAGACTCTTTGAATAGTGGTGATGGAGTTTAACTTGAGTTCTGCTGTCTTGATCAATGATAATTTAGGCAATGTATTGTCAATGTTGGATGGCTTTCCCTTTTTTCTCCTTTGTTTCTTTTGTCATCTCATTTTTGTGTCTGGAGGTAAATTGCAGCTTAATAATCCAAAGAATTAAAAAGTTGGGTAATTTAAGAAATAATTGCTCATGTCTGAACAGGCAACTTGAGAGAATTTTGTTCTGCTCAAACTTAAAACTAGAATGTTGCAACTTCCATCAGCATTCTAAGTTTTTTCTTTATGTTTTTTTAAGGATCGATTGTTAGATATCCATGTCATGAAAGTAATAAGGTAAATTTGGTCTTTATGTGGAGGTAACTAACTTTTGATTGCACTTCAAAAGAAAATCATGTATAATTTTTAGATTGGTTTCGTGCATCACGTAAGTTAAAGATGTCACAGTGTCCTTGTTGCTACAAAGTAAAATTGTTGACTCACCTTGGTGAGACTGATACCAGTTGTTTGTCTGCCAATATACATCAATACAAGGTTGCGTTTGGTTGGCAGGTGTTGTGCTTAACCAATCGATTTTGGAGATGGCTGAGTTTATTCAATAAATTTTCATGTTGGATAATAAACTCTCAAGTGTTCTGCCGTATATTTTTGATTTAAAGTTTTGTATCATTTGCTGAACTGTACCTTTATATAGTCAAAAAATTGGAAAAAAAAAAAAGAGCACTTGCTGTGATCTTAATTGTTTTTCACCGCCTTGGTGTTCCCCATTGATACGTGTTCTCAACTTTCAGGCTTTGGTTTTGATACACAGATTTTTTAGTGTATCCCTTCTTGTATTCTTCATTCTTTGGCATGCCTCATCGTCTGCACAACTACGTTCTGTCTCCAAGGTAAGAAGCGGCAACTGTATAATTAGGCATTCAAGCCATATACTGTTATGGATCACATTTCTGTTGCTAATTCTGACATCCTGGACTACATTTCCTTATGTAGGTCTCAGATCCTCATTCACCCCCATCTGAAAATGGAAAAGAAAATGTCAGCTCAGATAGTCCTAGCAATTCTGCAGGATGGGGTAACCACAGTTGGTTTTATATTATGGTCAGAATAAGCTTGTTTTTATGGGTATGACTGTTACAATGGCCAATGCCAGTTCTTATCTTGTTAATAGCTGAAGACAATATTTTGAATGGAAGTTTTTTTTTTATTTCTGAAGGTTGCATTGCTTAATCTTGTTACAATTTCATCAACTTGGGCACGAGTAATTGATGTCATGGACAGTGAGGTATTTATGCAAATAAAGTGCAATCAAGTATTTGCAATAACATTTATAATCTTTAATTTCAATTAATGTTCAGTCAGGCTCAAGATTGTTTGGCTTCGTTGGTGCTGGTGCTACACTTGGTCAGCTTTTTGGCTCATTGTTTGCAGCAAGCATGGCTTGGCTAGGATCATGTATGTACACCTTTTAGAAGAAAGACAGGGTTCATGATACCATTATATACCTCCTGACTCTGCTATTCCATGTATTACTTTTTATCAACGTCTGTTGTCCTCTTAGTTCTGCTCCTGCTTTCTGCTCTCTTAATGGAGCTTGCTGCCCAGTCGTCTAAAGGAATCAGCTGTGATGCACACCATGATTCTGTGGAATTATCTACCACCAGGTATCAAGTAACTTTTTTTTTTTTGCTTTTCTGCATTGAATGAACTTGCAAATTAGTAAGCAGTATTATTTCTTATTAATGGAAACATTTTGATCAGTTTTTTCCTTTCTAAGTTCACATCACATGTTAGACTCTAAAATTCCTGTGTATTTAAGCATGTGAATCAGAAGTCAATGAAGCGTTTGCTTCAAATCTTTATGAGCTTGCGAATTCCTTTTATATCTCTATTTTAATAAAAAAGAAAAATTCTTTTTTTATGCGCATAACTAAGAAAAGAATCAGGGACTATTCATAAAGTATTTTTGTAAAATAAAATGATATGATCAATGGGTACATATGAAGTCTTAATTAGAATTGCCCATAAGTTGGGTTTAATATGTTTTAGTGGGAACCTAGAAGAGTTTTAGCTGCACCAAGTAGATCACACATATTTCATCTCATATGACTCCATCAAACTACATGCACATATTTAATGCTTGCTGCAATAGGGCATATCTTCAAAGAAACACAAATAGAGTAAGGCATGAAGAAAAAGTTAACACAAAAGGAGGGAAATAGAGACGATGCTAGAGATGGCCTAAGTTAGAATTTGAAGATCCTTAGGGTGAGGAGAGTCAGATGGAAGGTCTGGGGATTCAGGCAGACTAGCCTAATTTATATGCTACACAATTCCATGTCACTTAGGTTCCCCTTCCATATGCAATGAACTTTTTTTTGATGAGATTATGCAAGCCTAATTGCTTTCACCATGTAATATACATGTCATTTTTTAAATCTACAAAAGATACAACTTCAAAATATTATGGTTTTCTTTGTATTCTTTAGTCTTATGGAAGTATTTTGTTGCAAAGTGGTTGACATGGATATAAACACAAGAAGGAAGCTAAGTAGAGAATATTAAAAAATACAGAAGAATTTGAAAATTTGTTTACGTGTGTATATTAATTATTGGTATTTACTAGAGCCATCATAGTAATAATGTTCAATTCTTTGCTTGCCAAGGATGCTGTGGCTTATGTAGGAGATTCCAAAATGGAATCATTTCAGCTTACAAAGCAATCATCACAGAGTTTAGTTAGTTTAGATACCATGAAGTACCACATATGAAGCTTTGTTCTAAAGATACAATTAGAGATCCAAACTAGTGAACTTCCATCAAGATACCCCTTCTGGTTTGACCTACTTTGTTGCATTTTTTGTCTGGATCAACATGTTAATATAAACTTGTGCAGTCATATTGACTCTGATTTCTAGGTACCATGGCCATTGTGTTTTTTATTTGTTTGTTCATACTCATTACTTAACTCTAGATTTTTTTTATCGTTATTTAGTGCATCTACAGTCATACTTTCGTTAACGCCTTTATCTTTTTTAAGTAGAGAAGATATTCAAGATCAACATACTGATTCCGAAGAGGAGACATCTGCCCTTGTAGAGTCTTCTCCAAAATCACTTGCTCACACAGCAAAACCTCAGCTTTTTGTCGTGTTAGAAGGGCTTTGGCTGATAATGTCATCAACTTATCTCCTCTATGTGTCCTTATTTCTGTGGCTGAGTGCAGTTGTGTCTTCCTTCTTCTATTTTCAGGTTTGCTATTACATGATTTTAAGATTTAAGGTTAAATATTTTCATATATGTTGTTAAATAATAATCTCATAATATTTGTCTAGTACATGCTCTACTTGTGCTAGAAGGTTAATTATGAGTCCACTGAGATTTTTTTCCTTTCTTCACTTTTACTTGCCTAGATTGTTTCAATTTGAGTCAGGCTTTATAAATTAAATGAAAAATTTTGCTTTTCTTCATCATTTCTGGTTCTTGATTAAGAGCATGGGTTAAGGCTGAAGAATAGCATGATTTATATGACAATAAGCTTTTAAGCATGGTCCATATTGATGCATACCAGGCATAATATACCATACTGATATCAACCCGTACGCGGTATGAGGGGTATACTGAGTATTGGTACACTAAACCGACCCCATACTGGGCATACTAACATTGTACCAAGATGCTACTGTTTCGGTTCCGGTATCAATATTGCAAATCTTGCTTTTGAGATTTGGATGGTGTAACTAGGATATACAGTGACATAGTCTTTCTTCCCTATCCCTTACTTTCTAATTTCATTTTGAAGGTGTGAGTTGCGTAATCTATATGAATCTAGTGTAGAACAAGCTGTGATTATTCTAGTAAAGCTTGACATTCCTTAATAGAATAATTGTTTGGGCTCTAATGCGTTGGAAAATCATTCAAGGTTGAGTTTTCTGTCACAATGAATTGATTCAAGCTAAAAAGAGTCTTATATATATTTTGAATTTTTATATTATTTAATTATCCATATCTCATTCAAAGTTAGTAAATGAGCAAAATTAGGATGGTCCATGGAGAATCGTAGTTTGGAATTCCTTTAGTACTTGCCTTAAGCTTATAAACTGTTGGGAGTTTGTTTTCAAACAGGAAAGGTGAGTTTTGGTTTCCTTGAGCTTCCAGGTGTAAACTATGGTCTGTTAGAAGTTGTAGTTAATCATTGGAATGGTGAGGAAATGCTGAAAGTTGTTAAGATTGCAGTGTGATTGCATCTGTACATATAGGGCTCTATGGAGCCCATACTGACAATTGCTTATTGAATGAAAGAGCAATTAAAGTCTCTCTCTCTCTCTCTCTCTCTCTCTCTCTCTCTCTCTGTGTGTGTGTGTGTGTGTGTGTGTGTGTGTGTGACACAGATGTACAATCTATATGTATTGTCCTTTCTTCTTCCTCATCTTTACACTTTCCTCTTCTTTCTTGTTTTTATTCTCATTCGCCCCCTTCTCTTTTCATAACCTGACTTGCTTTCTGATAGTTTTTTCTCATGTGTTTCTCCATCTTCTATCTTCCTGTAGAAGAGAACCTCCTATTAGTTTCTTTTTCCTCTCATACAAGCCAAGAACTCTTATTCTGTTTCCTTGGTCATTGACGATATTGAAATATCAAAAACATGGAGGTACTTGAGTGAGTCCTTAATGTCCATTTCTCCACTTTTATTGAATGAGTTTTTTATTTCTTGCCTTTACTGTATCAACAAAACATTCACCTATAATTAACATCACAGCTAATGTATATGATATATCATCACATTCGTCTATTTTCTTTTTTCTTTTTTTTTTTAATGGCTGCAAACGAGCCAAGCTGAGCCAAGTAGTAGCCTTCTTAGGCTCATCTGGCTATATGAAAAGGTTAATCTAGCTCAGATCAAGCTTGAGCCAAGCTTAACAGAAGTTCAAGGTCGGCTTGTATGAGGTCTTAGCCAAGCTTGAATGAGCTTCTTACAAGCCAGGCCAAACTCCTATATATTTTTGCAACGTTTAACATCATGCTCAGCTCATTTATGAGTTTGATCTTGGCTTGTTTCCTAGCTGAATAGAACCTGAACAAGCTTCTACCAAAGCTGATCTCAAGCTTTCCTGAACAGCTCAGACTACCTTTTTCCCTCTCCACGATAGATCATGGAAAACCATTCTGCAGTAATTAGTTGGATCAAACTCCTAGTCCCTGGACACCTGTTAATCATAAAGACGATGGTATCTGTGAATTGGTGGATGGAAGCAATAATTTGAAGTAGATCTCATGAAAATATGGACTAATATAACTACCTATGTCTGAAATGTTTCTGCAATCATGTTATACAGGAAATTATGGACACCAGTTGCATGTAAGCAATTATGTCTGATCAAAACACAGATATCAAGGAAGGAAAAAATCAGATTGCTTGAAATGTGATGTCTTGTGGCATAATAATGACATAAAAATTTGGGGCTTCCTGTCTTCATGTTATTAACAGTTTGAGTACTGCTGCTTTCTCAATCTCTTTTTAAATAGCCAAAGAATCACTTAACCCTAAAGTATTTTTGAAATAAAAACATTAAGAATTATTGATAGTATTCCCTATATTGTTATGTATTTGGTTACTTTATACTAAAATATTTGGTCATAAGTTATCTAATTCTGTCTTGTTGGCAATGGCAGAAGGTAACAATAATTGCCACGACTGTCACGAGCCCTCTTGCTAGAAGAAGATCTTTTGCACTTATAAACAGCTTCATTGCTGTTTTTATTCTTGCTGGACAGCTTACTTTAACGGTATGCTATTTATGCCTAGGGCATTTCCAAGATTCAGTTTCTTTTTCTTGTTGGACGTGTTTAAACTAAATATTACCTATCTTTTGGAACTGGCTTGGTACAGAATGATGAGCCTGCTCGTACATTTGAATTTGATTGTATTAATTTAATGTTGTGACTTTTAAAAAATTGTGTGCCATTATTTTTCTAGAGTTCATTCTTAGTTTCATTTGTTGAATGATTAAGGTTGTTTCTGGGCCAGAGTAATATTTTTATTAACCTATTGTAAGATTGTCTTTATGGGCAATAAATTAGCATTGAGTCTCCTTTTAAATGGATGATGCAGAAGGCAGCTATATTGACCTTGTCATCTCCTTTCTGTTGACCCCTATGGTATTCCTAAGATGGAGTTGTTAAGCATGCGAGGTTACTCTGGTTGATCTTTGTTGCCTTGCAGAGCACATAATAGATATCCAAACTAACCTTTTAGGGAAATCTTTAATGTTCCCTTTCTCTTCAGCTACTAACCATATTGGCAAGTTACCATCTCTTTGTCGTCAGCTCTCCATTACAAGCAACTTCTTCACTTTTGATATCCCTATGTTGGTATATTTGGAAACTTAAGAGAAGGGAGTCAATGGCAAATAGTATATATTTGCACCACAATGCCCAGATATTGATAGACATGCAAGGAATGCTGTTTGCTTTATAAGTTTAGGATATCGAAATGAGTTTTCATATTACTTTGCATTGTATGATGCAAAATAACATACAAATCTTTTAAAATGAAGATTTTGCTAAAGCTACAGATTTATTCTTTTCAATAGCGACCAAGGTTGAAGTGGCACCATATGTAAAAACCTTGTGTTTTTGCTGACTACTTGTGGTGGTTCGACTTGAAGATGTGAAACTACTCTAGCTGGATCTGACAAAACCGTATCTATAAAGTATTCCTTGTGTATCTGATATATATTTATGGAAAATTGGTACCATATGGTTTCAAGTTTATAGAGCTACTGAAGCATCACACCATGTCACTGCTCCATTTCAAGCCTTTAGCATACTAAAATGGACCAAAACCATTAGAATCATCCTGTTTTATTTTGGTTGATGCTGTAAGAGAATGTGAGGAAAAATGGCACTAGAACAATGATAGGCTCTTTGTGTTTCTAGGGCTTGAGAATTCAGAAATCTATATATTTAGCTTTTACAAGGGTTTTAAATTGTAAAAACTTGGCTCTCCTTTATTGTCTAAGAGAATGTTCTGGCATGTTTTCAGATATATTAAATGTTTACTTTTTTTCCTATGATACTAGTTCTATTAGTATAAGGGCCAAATTTTAGGTCTGTTCCTGGTTCACCCCTCCCAGGACCCCAGAATGCTGGGACCATAACTGGTAATGGCCAAAAAAAAAAAAGCTATATTAACAGAAAAGCTTTACTGACATTTTTTTCATCCATAAGGCTATAACAGAAGTAGTAAATGAAGTGGAACTTTAGAAATTGGATCAAACAGCTTGTCAAATTAAATTTACAAAATGTTGATCTATGTTGCCTTGGTGGGTGGAAAAGAAAACTAGGTCACTTATTTGAGGCAATCAGTAAGAGCAAGTTGCGACATTTGCAACTTCTTAACTGGTTACAATTGTATGAGTGCTCAACATAGGGCTGAATTGTGTGGATATTGTTGGTTTTGAGAAAGCATGTGACATGAAGTTGGAGGATTTTGTCTTATGCTCAAAAGAATGAGTTTTGAAGGAATTAAATTCATTGGATGAGGCCTTGCATCAGTAAATGCAAACATGGTGGATCTTGTGTTTTGTGCTCAAGAGAAAGGAATGAATTGGTTGGACAAGGGATTGCATCGATGATTCAAATTTGTAAATTCCTGGTGAAGATTCACGTGTCATGGGTACAAGATGAAATCTGTCTGTAGGATTTATTTATTTACTAAGGTAGTTATTTGTCAGCCTCACTGAAAGTTGATCCCCAAAATGAAGAATTATGTATTCATGGTCTGTTCAAAAAAATGCAACTTATTGATTAGTGAGAGCTGGTACTTACTTTAGATAACACACACTAAGACCCTGTTTTGGTTCTGGTGGTCCAGATGATACTGTGGAAGCAATGCCAGCAGTCCAGAGGGAAAAAATTGCCTGAATTTTAGAGATACCATAACTTACCTTTTTCTTGTATAAATTTATTTTCCTTAAAATTCTGGGTTGTGGGATGGCCGGCTTCTCCTAATCCCATGTACTCCAATCCTCGAGAGGTATCTGATGGGTACTGGAAACATGCATCCGAACAGGGCCCATGTGTGTAGACAATGATAAGATCCAAAGATAACCTGACATTTTTTCCTAGTGTACCCCTTGAACTAATGGAAGATAAAGGCTTGTTCTGTCATTTTCTGATTGAACTTTTTGCAATACTGTGTAAAAATTATTTAATGTTTTTGTCTTTTAAGCACTTTAAAGATGCATGTTAATTGAACAGCTTATGGAAAACTCAAGGTTTGCATGGTTTGCAGTGCAGAATCTTGATGAACTTGGATAAGTTAGCCTATGTAGTCACTATTTAGTGACGGGAGAGATATTTTATTTTCTTAACATCTTCTGAAATATTTTTCTTACAAAACAGGGTCGCATTCTTACTGTTGCTGGTGTTACTGTTGCTATTTGCTCAGCACCATTCGTCGCAATTTCAAATATGGTTGCTCTGGCTGTATGGCCAACATGGATTGCTGTCACTGTCTCCGAGACCATTAGAAAGGTATGGATTGTAAATAATCAGTTGGTTGGACCTACAAAATTGACAATTCTTTGCTATCTAAAACATCTTCCTAGCAAATGTTTGTTGACATATTAAACAAAATTGTCACTTCATCAGATCAGTCACCTTTACTATAAGAGGCTTCGCTTCAAGGTTTCGAGTATGGACCTGTACCGGCCAGTGCATGATGCATACTGTGCCGACCAGTTACAGTATGATGGCCCATTACACCCCCGTGTCAACACATGGTACAGGTGCTCAGCGACTTCAACAGCATACCATGTGTCAGTTGAGGGGTGTAGTGACCCATACTGGTAAGGTACAGGGACAAGGTCCTATACTGAGACAAAATGTGATTCTTTATGCCAATAGACCATTTCAAACTACCTACATCCCATAGCATTACTCTGTTTGATCTTGATGAGTAGAATATCTCTTTCATTTATAAATTCACATTCCTCGTGGCAAGCTTTTTTCGCTTCCAAATCTGCCAGGTTGATGCTGGTCTTGATTTCCTTGGTAGTTGATAAATGAATAATCTGATCAATCAGCCAGCACTACTTTCTACTTGCAAGGATTTACAGATATAGCACAAATTTTTGCTGATATTTGTAGTTATTAATTTCAGAGAGAACTTCATGTTGTTAACCATAACCATAAGGCCAAGTCCCATCCATGTGAGAACTTTGTATAGAACCTGAACCAGAATAGGTTAAATCATCACACTTGGAATTACCTTCTTCAAAAAGTAACCACTACTTCAATCAAGGTTATATGTACCAGATTGTACTGGTCTATATGAAGTATACTGTACCGTCCATACAAGTGAATTGCTTTAAAATGCAGTTTAGCACCTTTGTACATATATAAAATGCTGAGCCAAATCAGCGAGATGTATCAAAATTCTATCCAGTTGTTTTCCCATATTTATCATATTGAGTTCATTATTTAAGCGAAAAGATGTTTAATGTAGATTGCAGTACAAGTTTGGTTTGTATTGCTTTCCAATGGCTAACTACTTTTTCCATGAAAAATTGATATATAAATTTGAAGATTTGATAAGTGACCTAAATGAGATTATTTGCTTATATGATTTTTGATGCCCTGCAGGTAACTACGTATGTTGTAACAAGACCAGGAAGGGAACTGTTATTCACTGTTGTCTCCCAGGATGAAAAGTACAAAGCCAAGGTAATAGTTGTATTCAGCTAAACGTCTTTGTTGCTTAGAAATAAGATAGATGACGGTATGGAATAAAATAACCTAAAGTACATGCGGTGCTTGATTCCCTATTAGGATTCGCTTATGTGGTTGAATCTAGACGTTAGAAGTTAGTGGATGGAACATGGGAATGAAAGCATGTGAGCACTTCAAAGTGAAAGGGGAAGTATGGGCATGGTTTGGAAACAGGTTTGACACCAGAAATTAGCAATCTGTTATTTTAAACATGAATGACATACATAAAACATAAATTTGTGAAAATCAAGAACTCATTCGCTGTAGCTGGTTATATCTCTAAAAATGCAAAGTGATTTCTGCACAATTTACCAAGGATAGCATGAAAGATTCTCAACTTTAAGATCATATTCAATTTAGTACCATGTAGAATTTAAACAGAGGACAAATGAATGAAGAAGAGGCACGAGAGGGAGGAAATAGAAAATTTATCAGGCTGGAACATATGGTTGTATCCAAGGAATGCCGAACCGTCCTAAACTGGGCAGTTCAAGGCATTCCAAGCTGTACCGACCAAAAATCAGGACGGTTCGGCTTTCTAAATTAGAATACTGGACAAGAAAGAGGGAAAGAGAGGAAGAGAGAGAGAGAGGATGAGAGGGAAAGAGGGGACGACATCACCGAAGGGCTGGCAGTGGCCCACTGAGGTTGTTGGAGGGCTCCACGGCGCCGTGTCGCCTAATAGGATGTTTAATCGAGAGAGATAGAGAGAGAGGGTAGGGCAGCAAGAGTATCAGAAGGAGGCGTAGCTGACGGAGAGGTTGCCGAAGGGTGTCGGGTGGCTGCAGTGGCCATCGAATGGCGGAAAAGGCACGAGAGGAGCCGCGATCGTGGAATAGGGGCGATCGCCCTTGTTCATCACATTTTTTTTTTAAATGATGATGAATAGTGAAGACGGAAATGGATTTACCGGCTTCACTCAAACCTATTGCTAGTTTCACTGTAGTCGGAATTTTTTAAAAAATCCCGTGAAGCAGGGTCGATCGCTCCTGTTTCATGCCTGTGGAGCCATGGGCCATGATTTCGCCATCTGGCGGCCACGGCGACTAGCCGGAGGCCCTCCGGCGACGTCTCCACTGGCTTCCTCTCCCCCCTTCTCTCTATCTCTCTCTCTCTCTCGACTACAATTTGCTGGAGGAAGTGGAGGCCTTGGCAGCCCTTTGAGCGTGCCTGCGACCCGTCTGTGGCCACTGCAAGCATCTCCTCCGGCCGCCCTCTCCCTCCCTCCCCCGTTCTCCCTCCTCTTTCCTTCCCCTTCCCTCTCTCTTTTCCTCTTCCCCCGTTCCTTTCTTCGCTTCTGTATCGGTTCGCGCCGGTCCGGTTTAGTATAGATCCATACCGTCTCGTACCGCCGGCCAGTTGTTATGGGTCCCGGTACCGGTTCCACGGTCTTTCGTTGTATCTAATCCATGGAGTTCCCACTTCCCACTATTTTAGTAGGTTCATTCTAGTAACCTATGGGTAAATTACTGAGGCAATTCTATTGTCATGGTTTGAAATGCACTGAGATAGGTGCATTGTCTGGATTAAATTGCAGGTAACAGTGAAGAATCTAGTCTGCTCTTCTGTGTTTTTATTCTTTCTGGAAGTTGTACAATTGTATTTGTATCTTAGTGAGCTTTTGTTATTATTACATTATAACTGTACAATTGTATTTATATCTCAGTGAGCTTTTGTTATATTACATTATAATATTTGCATCTCATTGAGCTCTTTTTTGTTATTATCACATTATAACTATGTTGCTGCAGGTATGCATAGATGTTATAGTTCAAAGACTCGGTGATGCAACTGCAGCTGGAATATACAAGTTGCTCTTTGGCAACCTTAACAACCATACATCTGCAGTATCTCTCTATGTACTGCCAGTATGTTTCTTTCTACATTCTCAAACATAGATTATAGTTCCAATGTGCAGTGATGAATGTGTGGCACCTTGAGGGTTGGGTAAACCTTCTTCTTTGTCTGGGTTAGCCCACAAAAATAGTTACCTTACCAACATTACTGTTTTATTGGTGATTTTTGTTTGAAGTGGGCCATAATGGGATTTTTGCATTTCTTAGGAGTCATTCATTAAAATTCCAAATGTTGCTTGTAGTAGATTTTGGTTCACTTTGATGTGCCATTGCACCAATTGGATGTTGGAGCCACTGATGTACCATCCTAGGTGACTTCTTCCTATAACAATGGTAAATGGAATTCTCCATTGAATGAAACAATACACCTTTCCAAGTTGTAAATATCTAATCTTGGAACTTGACTTGGAACCCGTGCCTACATTGATACATTAATTTGAACTGTTCTTTGAAAATAGTTTTAAGAACTTACCATACAATACCATTTGAACTGGATTAGATCTTGAGCCAATGTCTGATCAGAAGGTTGTCATCCAGTCTGCATGAAATCATAGCTGTAGAGGATGCAAGTAGTGATATATTAACCGAACGGCCCATTCATTGATATGCTGGCAGTCACCAATGAGACTTGGTCCGCTGGTTTACCCCTCTCCTCGGCTCGGTTGTTGGTGAGGGGTTCTGGGTTTGAAATTGGAAGGTTATTTTCTCAACTGGGAGAAAAAAAATAAAACATAGAAAAAGGTTACCTTGTCTATTGGGGTTGTGTTTTAGGAGGACAATAAAATTAACGTTGTAAAGAAAACTAAAGGAAAATAATGAGGAAAGACTTGCATATGCATATCATATTTATGAAATCAGATGGTAATGGTTTTAGCTAGACTGAGTCATTTTGTTTTGATTTCAGCTATGTATCTTGTGGTTAGCCACAGCATTTCATTTGGGACAGCGCCAAACAAAACTTGCTAAGCTACAGGCTGTTTCCACACCTTAAATTTCTTTAGAAAGACAAAACAGGTACGCTCAGCATTCTTTTTAATGACATCTTTGTCCATATATTGATGAATCAGTGAATAATGTCCCTGAAATTTTTTGGTAGATCACTTGGCATAGTGAAAAATGGCATACCCTGCTTAGATGAAGGAAGACAAACAGCAAGGAGCAGGAATACTAGAAAATTGATGTTGATTGGTGCGCCAGCGGGTGACTTGTGATATACTATGGAAGTTTCTTCTGCCATTGTATATTTCACGCATGATCCAAGGCTGCTCTTTCCATAATCCATCAACTAGGTCCACCTTTGCCGGGCAATTGTGTTGGTTGGCAACAAGTGAGCTTTTCCTGTTAAGTACCCCTGGTTCGTTTGCGTGTGCAGATATCCAGAGGGTGAATGATCTTGACCTCTCCGTAAATGAATTCTTTGTTATGCGACCATCAGGTATTTCTTTTGCCTGTATTAGAATTAAAATATTACGTCTGGCTCGGAGGTTTTGTACCATATGGTGGAACTGGATTCTCGATGCCTTAGTTTGTATGGTCAAATGTGATATGTTATCATCCTCACAGGCCGTGATAATTAAGTGGGCGGTCAAATTTGAGCAGAAAATGTATGCTTAAGTATCTGACCATCATGTTTAGGGCAACATGATGTTACTTATTACTTTAAATTCTCTTGAAAGGATTCAAATTTATATGAGGTTTCAAGGGAAAAGAAGGGGCAGATGGAAATGGTTAGACATCGATGGATGTGATGGTTTGGTTTCTGGACAAAACATGCTGGATTCAAATAATGGTTTCCATACTCATGACAACTTCGTCAGGTTTTGTGCATACTCATGTTTGGTTGTCTCCATTTTTCTTTCTTAATGAAAACAATCTTTTTTTGTTGGTGCACCGCAAGAATGGTTGGAGCTTTATATTGCGCTCAGGCAGCTTTTAATCTCAATTACAAGACGTAATATGCGTCAGCTGACATAACTGCATATGCATGCTCTCGCGCAAAATTTCTATGGTCGCTACTCTTTGTATGCTTGTTCCATTCCTCTATAATTCACCGTCGGTGGGGTGGATTGCAACATGCACACCAGCATCATACCAGCATGGAAAGTGAGAGGGAATTAGTGGCTAATGTCTAGTTGATGATTGGTTGTAAAATTTTGCTTAATTTTTTTGAGTTCGACAAGACTCTGTTACATTGTTGATCTCATTTGATGGTTGAAACGTTTTCATTGTTCTGTCATCGGGTGGGAAGCAAATATTTTTCCGGCTGACGGCTGATATTTGATTAATCATAATCTTGGCATTCAGGTTTCCGGAAAACATTGGTAGGGGTCTATTCGGCAATATCTTTGATCCAGCAGGATCGGCAGGGGCAAAAAAAAAAAAAGGTTATGATTGATCAAATAGGAGAGGTCGACTGCTACTAAGAATCTAACAGAACTTTTCAAACTGTGGATTCTAAAACCGCTTGTGTATACACTGGGGTAGAGAATTGGAGGGCTGATAAGGCCAGGGCTCAATTTTCCAGCAATGACTGGTCAAGGCCGATCAATATGGGAATTCACAGATAATTCTCAGCATGGAAGAGATCTTCACAAGTTTGATCACCATCCATAGAAGAATGGAATCGTGGATTGATCACCAATTCAAGCACCGATTGCAAGCTTCACATTCTAGCTGAAAAGGTCAACGAACAGCGCCTCCCTCCACGCAAAACTGAAAAACCTCCAACTTGGCGGGTATCTTTCTAATTCCAATTAGTTTCCAGCATGCAACTGTAAGAAAATTGATGCACCAATGATAATATTAACTTGATGCTAGCACCGAGTCAGATATCGATTTTTCTTAAAAAATCGTAGAGTAAGTTTCATTCAATTTTAATTAATAAAATAGAATTTTAAATTAATCTTTAATACAAAAATTTAAAGAAATAAATTAAAGAATATTTTATTTTATTTTAATAAATTAAAATAAAAGAAAATAAATAAAAATAAAGTAAGATTTTAAAATTAATTAAAAATAAAAAAAAATTATCTAGAATTTCTATTTCATCTTTCAGTATTCAATTTATAATTGATTAATACAATCTTTTCATTATCAACATGCAATTTTATGAGATATATATTCTATTGATCAAATTCTAAAATAATCTATTCTACTGAGTATGGACTATATCAACTCATCTCATAGATATAGACTATTTAGATGGTGCAATCAAATATAAACATAAATTTGATTAAATCTTACAATTCATCATGATCTGATCACAGATTGTATCTTTTTACGATCATGATGTATCTTCTTAGTATAAAATGTAAGAAATTAAATATTAAAGTATTAATAAAAAAAATATGTAAAAGATAAATAAATTTTATTATTCAATAAAAAGATAAATAAGATTTAAATTATAAACTCTCATGATTAGAAGATTTTTCTTACTTTCTAAGATATGAGTTCTTTAGCTATACATGATTTTGATTTTTCTAGTTTTTAGCATCTTCGAACTCGTTAGATAAAGAAAAAGAAATAAAAAGAAAAAAGAAAAGAAATGAGAGAGGAGAAGAATCCTGGAAAAGGCCTGGGAGGCTTGGAGAAGGATAGTCCCCTCGAGGGCTAATCCACGGCAAGGGAGGTCTCTATTTTGCTTCTAGTATGATAAAGGTTTAAATAGAGGAGAAACTCTCCGAACTTAAATTAGAGTTTGGATTGGTTTCTTCTTGCTGTTGAAATTCCGACCATTGAATTTGTGATCGGACAGGTCAAAACTCATCAAACATCCACTGGTAGCCTTAAATCAATGCCTGGATTGGCTTTGAGCCATTGGATCTATCTATCAGTTGAAATTGGGCCGCTGGATCGCACCTAGAAGTTTGGAGAATTTAAAAATCAAAACCAGCAACAATTATATCCATTCGATCCAATCTGGAATGGCTTGCTACCATCGAATGGTGCCCAAGGAGCTGGAAGACTTAGAATTAAAATAGGAATGCTTTTTGACTGTTGGATATGGACCGGCACGATTCTCAGTCGTTCGTTAGTGCACGATGAAGTCTGAGAAGATTTTTTATTTAAATCAGCAACTCGTCTCCACTATTGGATGCGACCGACTACGATATCAGCCATTGGATGGCGCAACCGACCCCCTTCGCCCGCCTGGACCGCGAGTAAATTGGGTCTACGGCCACAGTGCCTGCCTCTATGCAACGCGATGAACCTGACGTCCGCCTGGCATCAACAAAAAAATCGGGCCAGGGCGGTCTGAGCATGGGCTACGGTCGTGATTGGGCCGATTTTCTGAGCTAATTCGACTGAATCAGCTGGATTTTTATTTTTTTTTTATTTAAACTTCCGGCTTTGATTAATTAAGCTCTAATTTAACTCCGATTTACACCAAATTTGCTTTGTTTTAACCCATAAATTGAGCTCTTTATATTGGTAAGCTTCTTCCCCGAAAAACATAAATAAAAATATTAATTTTTTAAAATAAATATTAATTTATATATATTTTAATATTTTTATTTATAAATTTAGGATAGTTATTAAAAATCTTATGAACTTAACACTTCACTAGTTACTAAAACTGATGAAAACACTGTTTATGAACAAGGCAAATTATTTCTACACCATTTGCGGTGTAGAAAAATTGATGTGGAATGCACCTCATGATCTTATTAGAACATGTAGCCATGTTTTGCAACGGACATTTAATGTCTTGCAGTATTTAAATTTTTGAATGACGAAAATGCTCTTTTTCAAAAATTATGACATTTTTTTATAAAATTATGGCACATCTGCAGAAAATATAGCATTTTATTTAGAATGTCATATTTTTTGTGAATGGATGTCATAAATTTTATGATGGAATGTTATAATATTTTTTTAACATATATTAATTTTTTTTTTCTATCGTATTATGACACTCATTCACAAAAATTATGACATCGATTCACAAAAATTATGACATCCTGAATAAAATGCTATATTTTCTGCAGGAATGTCATAATTTTTGTGAATGGATGTCATCATACGGTATGGAGGCAAAAAATAATGAATATGTTCTTTCCAAAAATTATGGCATCCATTCACAAAAATTATGACATTCTGAATAAAATACTATTTTTTCTGTAGAATATCATAATTTTTGAAAAGAAGTATTTTCGTGATTCAAAATTTCAAGCAATATGGGGTATTAAATGTGCATTGAGAAGCATGAGCTACATGTTGGAATGGAATAATCTGGTGCACTCCATATCAGTATTATTACACCGTAAACGGTGTAGAAAGAATTACTCTTATGAACAATCAATGTAGTTTAGAAGGGACTGCATCTGCATTAAGCTTATGCTACTACGATACAAGGTTATATGATGAAAGCAAATGTCACCGGAAGGAAGAGTAAAGAGCCGACCCGTAAATCCTTTAAATTCTGTTGATCTCTCTATTGAACTTGTAGATAAATCCCCTAAATTCAGTCTAGAGGCTACCCCTTGTTAGTTATCAGCCGGGCATCCTAACTTTTTTCATGCTAAATGGACATCACATCCCCCTATGTTGTGCGTGATTGGAAGAAGGAATATTTTTTCTTCGGTGCTCATTTTATCGAAGACCATAATTCACTTTTCCTAAAGAAACTCTGGTTGGGACTTCAATCTTTGTGTTGCTTCCCACTTGCCAATCTTAATCGAGACAAATCCTGCAAAAGGCTGGTAAGACGGTGATAGAAAGGGTCCCAAGCCCTATCAGAAGATGATAAAATTCGTCTCACGCTCTGCTAGAAAATATGAATAATAGGTCCTTATAAGACATTAATATGGGAGCTGACTCATCTATTTTATTTGAACGCGTTTCTGATTTTGTGGACGGCAAAGAACCCGTATGAGCTTTGCCCTTATTAGTCATACTAGACATAGACATGCGTGCAAGGAGAAGGATGGATGGCCGTGAATTATCAGCTAGGTATTATTTAAATATTTTTATTAATTATCTAACCAAGAAAATAATTAACTATTAGCACGAGTGAAGAGGGTAAGAAAGATATTAAAAAAATTAAACAAATAAAAATTTCCAGAAACCAAGATTCTTGAATCCCTGCAATGAAGAGAATCCTGGATGGAGGGGAGAGAAGGTGTTTTTGGTAACCCTCTCCCCCTCGATTCTGGTTTTATTTCTATTTCTTTTCGTTCGATCATGCGCATGTGCATGTTTCTTGCTTGTATCTATTAAAAAGTAGAATGGAGCATGTGCTCTGCATGTGAGAAAACTTAGAGCGGGGAAAGCCAATAAAGAAAATGTCTTTGATAGAGGCCGTCCATCTCTTTTTGTTGACGAAAAGTGCAGAAGTTTTTGAATAGAGCCGGACCTTTTTGTAAGCATGTTTCCCACCATAAGGAGAACTATGGTCAGCGAGGTGGACCTCTTTGGCAAGGTTTAGTAGGAGAGTTCCTGTCATGCAGCAAAATAAATAAAAGCATGCAAGGAGAAATATGGAGAGTGGAAACCTGTAAATATGGAGAGCGGAAACCTGTAAACAAAATAATATGGTTTTTTTTTTCCTTCTCTCTTTTTCTTCCGTCCATCCTTCTCTCTTTTTGTGGTCACTCTTTCCAAAAAAAAAAAAAATGATGATGAGGAGGAGGAAAAAAAAGACCTTATGTTTAGTCTAAACAACATGTTCCTGGTCCACTTGCCACATGCAATTCTTGCCTGGTATAATTCGTGGGATCGCCATAACCTCGTCACAAATGATACAAATACTTGACTCTTTGGCCACCATAAACTCGTCACCAATAATTCAAATACTCGGGCTCTTTGGCACCGCTATTTTTTGTGAACAAGAAAAAAAAAAATACCATGAGGAGAATTATGATTGGTCTTCTTTCCCCGCAAAAGCGTAGGAGAGTGACGTTGGAGATGGAATTTGAAAATTTCTGCCGTTCCATCTTGTTATTTTCACCCTTTTCTTGAATAAAATAAATTTTGCTAACAAAAGTTTCAAAAAAATTTTCAAGCAATTATATATATATATATATATATAAAAAGGGGGGTTTCATCGTATATGTTTTTCAGTTTTATTAATTTTTTCGTTCCAGAGATTTTGAAAACAGAAATGGAAAAGAAAAGCAACACAAACTGGCCCTGGTTGATGTGTATCGTGGCCTACGAGCAGGTGGTTGGATGGCAGGCCAGCAGTGGTCGTGTGGAGCAGCGCCTGCTCCCAGTCCCTCTCACTTTAAGTTGGCGATGCTTGCTGAGTGGAGTGGAGTTGCTGTCGTTAAGGACCCCAAGATGTGGACTGGACAATGGCAACCTTCTGCATTAAAACACCACCACCAAACCCTTGTTCCAGATTCACTTGAGATCCTGCTCTCAATTAAATGCTTGACTCCATTATTATTCTTGTTGTTCACAAAGTTGGGCGCTTCCAGGTGTGCGAGCGTAAAGGTGGATAATGTAGAATATTTTGCACCATTGGAAAGTTAGCATCATCTAAGACCTTCCACATAGAAGAAACAAATTATAATAGTCAATTAATGAGATAGCTTTTTCATTTTTCAAAAAAAAGTGAAAAATATAGGATTTGCATCATCTTTATAGAATCAAATCCATAAACACGCTTTCCTCCGTAACGATCTTAAACAATCCTAGTCCTCTTACTTGTAACCATTAGCCATACCCGTCATTTAGATGTCAACCATCCAACAATCCAGAACGAGTGTACCGTCAAAAAGGGAAAAAAGTCACCTTCGATGTGCTAGTGTTGGCAATAATGCACTGATGACGATGACAGGTTGCATTATATGTATTTTATGGACATCACTGGGCCACGAATCCTGGCCAAGAAACTCTGCTTAATATGATGATGGTGATGACAACGATGACAGATGATCATGGTGATAAAAACAAAGAAAGAGAAGTAGTGCAGGTAGTTGGTGTGCAGCATTTTGCATGCGTGCATGTAACATAAGTCTTAGATCTGCCCTCGTTAAGATGAGAGTTGAAGGGTTCTAAATCAATTTTGAGCTGATTTTGTTTTTTCAATTGGATCATCGGATTATTCTCAACTCATGATTTTGTTTTTATTGTTCTTGAATTTCCCAAAGGATGTTTCTGATGACCAATCTATTTCTTCAATCATTTGTAATTTTTGAGCAAGTGGCAGTGCGTTAGCACTTTATTGATTGGTTGGTTATTTATTCCGAGTCCACATCAAAATATTTGAGAATATCTGAACTACATTTTATAAAGAAATCCTGAGCTACAATATCCTAAAATGTATTTCTTCATGAAAATATCTAAAAGATGGTCGATTGATCCATCCGTGAAACCGACGCCGCAAAAAGAGAGTACACTGCAAGTGCCTTTCGATGATGCATGACGAGGGATGTAGCAGTAAAACAAAATGGCAAGCACCATTGCTGTACATAAATCTTTGGCCACGAGGCAAATCAGAGTATGTTGGTTGAATGCCATCCAACCTATTTGAATGATGATCGGCAAGGGTCGTCTCTTTGCCAGCCAGAAATAAGACTAGTTTGTTCCTTTCTTCCTAGATGATGAGATCTTTCAAGCATTGCATGAAAGCAAGATCAAAATGAGACGATCTAGACCCATGAATCTTTCTATTTCGATTTACAAGCACTTTCCAAATCTAATGCGACCTTTTGCCTAGATGTCCTTTTTCCTGCTCGATATGATGATAATGTCGCTATAAAACTGGAGCAAGAATCTAATTGTCGTTCAGCAATGTCAAACTTACAAGACGGGGTCGCATGAGCATGATTAGGTTGGCCGTTGAATCACTAAAGTTTTGTTGCTGAAACAACTCAATTGAATCTCCGAAAAATACATTGCTTTAGACGCTAGAGGGCCCTGAGAAGAAAGACATGAAGAGCTCAGCGCTACGATATATATTTGGGTGGTTACATTCCTTCAACTAGTAAATTAAGCATTTATATTTATTTAAGTCGTGCTGTTCGATGCTTATCATCTATTGTGATGAACATCTTTTACTTTTTGAGTGAGATTTCCAAGCTAGGGGAGCATTGCATCTTCGCTATTTCTTCTAGAAACATGGATGCAAGTGGTTTTTTCAGAGAACGGGAAGAACCATCCATCCTATAATTCACTAGATTCAAGACATCGGGGATGCATCACATAAAAGGTTACAAGACTTGAGCATTCATGGAAGACAGCATGCTAAAAAGTTCAAACTTAGAGAGAGAGAGAGAGAGGAGAAGAAGAAGATATTTTCAGCAACCTGACAAAGTAAATGGAAGGGCAAAAAATACAATAAGATTGGATCTACGGCCAAGGGTCACAAGGGACGGATATGGCCGATATAAATGAAACGAATCCATTGGAACATTGGGCTCCTCACATATGTAAATCAAAGAATAGAATATCTCTGAATATCACATTCAATCATTTTGTTCTCTTCCAAATATATGACCTGGGAGATTTTGCAGTAGTAGTACACTCTGCTTTTTATGCGTTATATGAGTATATTTATATGCTTTACCACCAAGTAATATCTCGTAGCAAGCCCTAATCAAACTCTCGATGAATTATAGGACTATCATAAAATATTTGCCTATAGGAAGTTGCATTCAAGAAAGCTGTCCCCAATATTTGGTGCAGTAAAAGAGAGTGATGTTGATGCGTCAAAGTCCACTTGTGAACAAAAGGTGATGCAAATAAGGTCTTACGATGAAAGCAGGTCATTTTTAGTACAAGAAAGATAATCTCATCGACAAATAAGAGAGAATAAAGTGATAAAAGACCTGCAGCAGTGATTTAAAATTTTTGCTAGACAACTCAGCCGTAGCTGCTGCTCATCTTTTCTTCACTAAAGCAAACCGCTAACCACTTGCTTCCATCCGACCATCGGTACTTCAGCCTTAACAAAAATTAGCTTGGTTTCAAGCATATAGAACGAATAATTTTTATTCTGGCTCCTAGATATTCTTCGGTGAGAAAGCCTCCGTTCAAACGAAATTGACGTCTATTCGAAGTCTGCCAGCCAGCTGAACCACTCCCTTGTCAACAGGTATTATAAAACCATCAATTATTGGCGGTGGAAAAAAAGTTTTAGTGGCCTTACATCAAATAATAGAGGAATAGTCCCATATAATCAATTAAATTTGATGTTGCAGGTGAACCAACCGATCCCTTTCCCTGCATTCCATCATTCCACATAACTGATGTGTCTCGGTGGCAGCTACAAGTCAGTAGTTATCCTATTTGAGGACAAATTTGAGAGGCATTCAAGTCTGATGGAAAGCAATAGCTACATCGATCATTGTTTTTAAGAATTGAAGAGTATATGCCATAAATGAAGGGAAAAATGTTATCCTAAATATAAAAATTCGGAGCAAGTTTCCCTTCTTGGTGGATGATTGGAAGAAAAAATCAAAAATAATTTGAAGAACTTAAAAACAAGCACGAAGGAGTTCATGTTGAACTAGCTCTTGCAGCTCTAGAAGGGCAACATAAACCTGTCACGAGTCAGTTTCACGGACTGAAATCTGTACTAGGGATGCAACCCGGTTTGGGCTGACCCAAAGTAATTCTCGATGAATTTGTATTGTGGATTGGATGAAACTAACATGTTTGCTTGATTTCTATTGGGGCAGAAAATTGTGCAGTTAATTTTAATCTGGAGGAAACTGAAATAAAAGCTCGAGCTAATTGATTAAATTTGAATTTTATTTATAAGGCACCTAACCCAAAATAAGTCGATAGGATGGTCAACCTAATGCGACCCAAATTATAGAGTGGACTTATCAATCAAAAGTCTATTAAAATAAAACTTGAGCTCCATTCTCTTGGTAGCTTCTTTAAAATTGAAACTTTTTTAATCTCTATTTTTCCTTCTCAGTGTTGGGAAAAAAAAAAATTTTTTCTTTTTTTCCTATTCAATTGGTGTAGCAATTGCTTCTCTAAGGAGGAATTGACGGTGGATTTTGATTTTCTTTTTTCCATTTTGGAGGCTGATTTCTTTGATTATCGATGCAATGCCCCCGGGGTGGGTAACCGCGGGCACAGGACACTTTCTCCGTGGAGAAAGATGATCATCTACACACTTTCTCCAACGCATTCACCAGGTCCATCAAGCACTCTGTTCTGGGTAATTAAACACCAAAAAACTCACAAAAAACCTAGATTTTGGCCAGGAAATTGACAGCTGCAATATTGGCTAATTCTTTTGTGGGCATGTAAATAACACTTCAATATACATAAAGTAAGATATTAGAACTTTTCCACAACATGAAATCCATTGACGGATTCCTCCACTCTTCAATAAACCATGTCCTAGATTCACTTTACAATCTCCATTTGTTCGATTCTCATATATCAATATACATAGATCACCGTTATAACCCCACCCCCCAAAAAAAAGTTGTCGAAATAAAATCCAAAATCTTTTCCTCACTAATTTCAAAAGATTTTTCATTTTAAGATTTTTTGTTCAGCATAATTTAATATTCCAGCACCTACAAAAAAACAAAAAAAAAAAAAAAAAAAAAATTCTTTTGCAGATGCAGAGGACTGGAGGATGACCCAAGAACTAATGTCACATCTCCGTGTTAGAAACATGCCCGTCAGCCAGCATATTTGTGGATGGACAAGGACAAGCCATCACGCTAATTTAATCCCGCGGGACACGCCATTCTAACGAACGATCCGTGTGGCTTACAAGCCAGAACCTTTCCCGCGCTTTTCGCGTGCGCGGGGGCCCCTCCCGTCTCCGTCGCCCGCGCCCTGGAGGTTGCTAATAGGCCAAAGCTTTTAGGCCTGTTGCAGCGCCTTTGCTCTGCCGGCGAGGTCCGACTCTGGTACGTTGAAATAAGGAATTTTAGGACTCGCGGTCGTAGTCTTGAATTTAGTATCGTTGTTGTAGTTATCTAATAATGTTAAATTTTGGGTTAGACTAGGTAAAAGATTTATAATTAACTATTAGTTCCAGTTGTACTATATACACTCTGCATCTTTAGTTTAAAAAAAGGATAAATAAATGCAGGCTGGATGCGCGGTTGATGGGGCTTGGACTTGGTAAATATAGCAAGCCAGCTTTGATGACGAAGGGAAGGTAGAATTTTGAGATCCATAATCAAATACTTTAGGCCTGTTCATAAGATGAAATGTTTTAGCATACACCATCTTATAATGCTTTTCCCCAACATGTGTGTGTGTGTGTGTGTGTGAGAGAGAGAGAGAGAGAGAGAGGAAAGAAAAGTGCAGGTAAATAGGAAGGGATAGAGAAATAAAATATAATTACAGGATGTTTGAATGCAAAGACTAGCGATCAGGTATAATTTCTTTCAGAACTGTTACTCCGATTCTTTAAGAGAGTAAAAAAGGCCGATCACAATATAAAAAATAAAGGGAATATAGATCATGCTGATCATACAATCCCAAAACTTAGAGATATTGGATTCTACCCGAGAGATGATTTTCAGTATTGTGATTTTTTTGACAAATCCACTGACCAAAATTTCTTTAATGATTTTTTTTTTTTTTTTTTTGTATGTCCACCAACTTTTAAATGGAGAATTTGTTTGGGCATCCAAATAAGCTTTTTAAGATATGGATTAACTTCACTTGGTGGCAATATTTTTTTTTCCAAATATATCCACTCTGAGATGCATGGTAGCCTATTGATTGCAATGGTTAAATGTTGCAAGCATACCTCATGCATTCCAAGGCAAATCTATAAACTATTGGTGGTGGTTAAAACTTTTCTAAACACTAGCTCTTAGAAAAAAACTTGATTTGCCGCAACATAATTTAACCTGCAATATAAAATATGATAAAAGATCTCTAAAAGGATAAAATATGATAAAAGATCTCTAAAAGGAAAATGTGCTTATTCTCCGTGCACTTGTCCTGCTAGATTTAGCGTTACTAAAGTTATCCAAAAGACTAATGTTGGATTAAAGTATGATTAACTAATAACTAGATAGAATCTCAGTTCAAGGTGATAGAGTATGATTTACAAGTACTTGCAAAACAAAGCTTGCAGAAAAGCAGCACCTAAAAGATCATCTTGTGAGAAATTAGAAATGATCTAACTCTACTACCAAAAAAATGGTCCAACTCAAAGTTAGGAAAATAAATAAATAAATATATATATATATATATAATTTTTAAGAAATTAAAAGTGCTTATATTTTATTTTTTTCATGTTTTTTTTTTGTGTTTTAATTATCGTCTTTGCATTATTGATAGGATGGACGACATTCATGTTCGGTGGAGCAATATGGATGTCTGGCTATATTGCCCTTATGAATAAGACACCTAGATAAATCTTTAAAAAAAATTTTTATTAAATATATATATTTTTTTATTTTATTTTTTTTTGAAAAAAGATAATTGCATGGCCATCTCTGTAGATCAGTTTATATAAGAATAATTTATATTATATTTGATAGATCTTTAAACCTATGCTGAGATTTTGAAGATTTAGATTTATTAGTTTATTTAAAAATTTTAATATTATAAATTTTTAAATAAACTTTAGATTAAATCAAATTTTTTATTTTATAAAATATGTCAGATAAAATATTATTTTAAATCCGAATCAATCCACCAATATTTTACGCTACAGGTCTGCTCTATTTAAGCCTCTATTTCCACCTTAACTGCTACCAGCAAAAAAAGCTCAGGCTGATGTCTCTGGTGGTGGGAACCATCAGATCTCCGATTCCATCCTCTTCCACCGTCCGTGTGCCCAACGACCCTCGTGATAAAAAATGGACATCCGCCCAACTACCATGTTCACGACCATCCACCTGTCATGACGAGAATGGCCTCCAATTTTGTCCGGACCATCAATCATGGGGACACGATGAACTGTATCATGGGAACAGGATACAGACACGGAACAAAGCAAGTATCCGCTGCCGTTGGAACTCCACAGAATCGAAGGCATCAGCTACCGTGCATCAAAAGTAGCGCGGACAAGCCGTACGGTACGGGATGCTTCACATGTTGGTACACTTATCAGATAATGACGTGAGCTTATCGATCGTTGATGTTGTTCATGATCGCCTCGTTTGCTCCCACGTGGTCTTTTATTTTTTTAATTTTTTAAGATGTATATGCCATTGTTTCGGTGGTGTACCGTGGCTTCTGGCCGCCCCTGGCCTGGACAAATGAAATAGAAGTAGCGGCAGCTTCATCTCCGCTGCCAGTTTAGGTTGGCTATCATGCAGAATTAGTTACATAAACAGGTCAGTTGCATTCGGATTTGTCACCGTTGCATGGATTCGTTTCCAAAAATATTTATTTACATGATATATATATATATATATATTTGAATAAATTTGATCAGATCAAAATTAAATAATAAAAATTTTATATCGATGATCCAAGTCGTTAAATTTAATCTATTATCTCAAAATTAATTACATATCAAAAATCATATAATTTAAAAATTTTTAGCTTATGCATCAAATAATCAAAAAATATATCTAATTTAATTTTATTTAAGTTATCCAATTTTTTATAAGTTGATACATGGACTAGAGGACTTCAAATTATATAATTTTTTTTTAATACAAATAGTTTTGAGATTATAGTTAATATTCAATGGTTTAGAAAGTTGATGTAAAACTTATATTATGGAGTTCTGATCTGATCTGAATCCAAATTCGATCAATTTAATTTTAGTCGGACTCTCTCTCTATATATAGCTATGATATGTTCAAATATTATTATTACCAATCATTTTATTTCATTAAATGACTAATATATTCAAGATAATATGTTAAAATTGTGTTTCATATGCAGCGTTACCCTTCTAAAATAAATGGGATAGTCTGTTTTATTGAATAAGCTACTTCACCATATTATTTGGGAGAAAGATGGAGAAATAAATAAGTGCATTAATTATTATAAATTTTATTGAATAATTTTATTCTATCATTTATTAAAATAAATTTTTTTAAATATTTGACTTAGTTCAAATATGGTTTGAACGTGCTTTCTTACGTTTTGAATACTTGATTTTATTCGAATAAGACCGTTACATGCTCTTTTAGGTATTTCATAGGATAACCCCTTTTTTAGTGGAATGAAATTTCACTTAACCCATCAAATATTATTCATATTTGGATGACGTTTGAAATCAACCTTAAACTAGTTTTCATCGAGTTTTAATTCAAGCTTAAGGTGAGCCGATGTAAATTTAAATTATTTCTATTTTAATTTATAATTCTCAAGTTGAACAATCAAACTTGTGTCGGCTCTCTTCAAGCTTGAAAGAGTGGTAAACAAATTAAATTTCATCTCAATTTTTAAGCTTAAATTTATTTTAAATCAGATCTAATCGGTTCCAAGCACGTTAAGTTTACATAAGTTTGGCTGGATAACGCCACCCCACCTCCCCCAAAAGCTAGTTTGCCCCGGGATCATCAAAATCTCTCTCTCTCTCTCTCTCTCTCTCTGCCTGCGACCCTTTCCATTCTCTACCACACACTTGGGAATCAAAGGCCTCGCAACCGTAGTAACTGCCACCGGTAACCCACGTGGGTGGGCCAGAAGTTTTTTTACAACCTCTTTCCTCGTCCGTTTGTTTTCTGCAGTCCGTCCGTCCTTATCCATTTCCTCAAAAAATGAACCCACAATTTTCCCGGCTCATTCCATGGATTCCATGTAAGATACAAAATCCATAGGTAACAACACACCGTCACCCTCCCGCATATATTTAAATCTCCACCGCGCGTCCCACCTAAACCCAGTCGGCCTTCCCTCCTGGGCAAAAATTTCCTATTTCCTATTCTTCTTTTCTGAGAAAAAAAAAAATCAAAATCGACGCTTTTTAGCAGAAATCGGCATAGAGAAGAAAGAGAGGAAAAAAAAAATCAGAGTTCAGAAAAAAAATCGGCCGCAAAGGTTCGGAATTCTGCCGGTCACCGATGCGGCGCGCCGTCCGCTGCCGTGACCTCCGGTGGGCGGCGCCACGTCGCCTTTCGCCATGGCGGCGAAGGTCCTATTCGGGAAGTACGCGGTGGGCCGCATCCTCGGCTGCGGCGCCTTCGCCAAGGTCTACCACGCCCGCACTGCCGGCACCGGCCAGAGCGTAGCCATCAAGTGCATCAGCAAGCATAAGGTCCTCCGCGGCGGCCTCGCCAGCAACGTCCGCAATGAGATCGCCGCCATGCGCCGCCTCCGTCACCCACACGTCGTCCGCCTCTACGAGGTCCTCGCCTCCCGCTCCAAGATTTACTTCGTCCTCGAGTTCGCCAAGGGCGGCGAGCTCTTCGCCCGCATCTCCGCCCACGGCCGCCTCCCCGAGGACGCCGCCCGCCGCCTCTTCCACCAGCTCGTCTCCGCCGTCGCCTTCTGCCACGCCCGCGGCGTCTTCCACCGCGACCTCAAGCCGGAGAACCTCCTTCTCGACGACCAGGGTGATCTCAAGGTCTCCGACTTTGGCCTCAGCGCCGTCGTCTCCACCGCCGACGGCGACCGCCTCTTCCAGACCCTCTGCGGCACGCCGGCGTACGTCGCTCCGGAGATCCTCACCAAGAGGGGCTACGACGGTGCCAAGGTCGATATTTGGTCCTGCGGCGTCATCCTCTTCGTCCTCGCCGCTGGCTATCTCCCCTTCAACGATCCCAATTTGATGAGCCTCTACCGCAAGATCTACCGCGGCGATTTCCGATGCCCCCGGTGGATGTCGCCGGAGCTCCGGCGGCTCCTCGGCCCGCCTCCTCGATACACGAATCCCGAGACCCGGATCACCGTGGAGGGCATCCTGGCGGACCCCTGGTTCCGGACGGGGCTCGAGGAGGACCGGTTCTTGGCCATGACGCGGTTCCACGAGGACGTCGACGCGCGAATCTCGAAGATGGGCCAGCTGCCGGCGGGGTGCACGGAGGAGGAGCGGGAGCTGAACGCGTTCGATATAATATCCTTCTCGACCGCCTTCGACATCTCCGGGCTCTTCGACGCGGCGGTGGATCAGCGGAGCGGTTCGTCTCGGGCGATCCGCCGGGGGTGAGGCGATTCCTGGGCAGGCATCGAGGAGGTGTGGCCGGGCGGAGGGGCTGGTGGTGCGGCGGAGGAAGGGGAATCCTGGTTCGGCGGCGGTGGAGTTGGGCGGCGGTCGAGGACCAGGGACCGGGAATCTGGTAGGTTTGGGTTCGAAGGTGTGCACCGGCTGAACTGGGAGCTTGGTGATGGTCGAGGTCGAGATCGGGCGCGAGGGGAAGGGAAACTGGGAGTTCTGGGGGGAGAAGCTCGGACCGGCTCTGAAGGGTGGGTCGGTTAGTGAACCGCAGAGTCCGGTTTCGTGTTCGTCGGGTTGGTCGTCGGACCGGGTTTCTTCATTTGACTCATGGGACGAAACCGATTCGAATTAGCTCACCGGGGACACTAATTCCGGCGGTGAGTATTAATTTAATACATATGTATGTACGTATGTATGTTTATTGTTGTATGTATAAAATTATAAAAGTAACTAATATTCCCCGGGTAACATTATTTAGAGTTAGTTTTTGTTACCCGGTTATCAAAGATAAGCAGATTTGGAGGCAATTCTAAAATTAAATTTTTTTTTAAAAGTTCAGCTTCTAATGTACCCTTATAAAAAGTAGATGTTTGAGTTTTATTATCTTCCTCCTAAACAGAGAAAAAGTATTTTTTTCCGTTCAACATTAGTATTATAGGAGTTTAAAGAATATTTATTATATTATATTTTTGCTTAAAAAGCTATAAGAAAGTGATCTTTTCTCATCTTTTGATTTTTTTCTTTTGCAAAGATTTTGGATGCAATTTTGACAAAGATGATCTTTTAATAAAGAGATAACCTACCTTTATACATCTCATCTTTTACGAATCTTAAAATTTGACATGTAATTTCCTAACCATTTGAAGGAATTAACATCTTGTGAGCCAGTGGACATGTTATTTTTTGGTTATATGGTGGAAAAAAAAAAGATGGGCCCTAGAAAATTTTTTGCTTTTTGGTTCTATGGGGTGCACTCACATCAAAGTCGCGTGATCACCCACCTGTATCAAATATATATATATATATATATATATATATATATATATATATATATATATATATATATATATATATATATATATTATAGGATGTCTATTTTATGTGTTATAAGAGGATTAATGCAACTTGCGGAAGGTAGTTTGGTGCACAAAGTGTGGTTTAATATTGAGGTATCAAGGCCAATTTATTTGAGCCAGGAAATATTCCATATACGCTGACTCTGATCGTAAAAGCATTTTTGGAGTAAAATAGTAAGAGCTGCACTAGGACATCGATAATATTAGTAGCAGAATTTCTATAAGAATTAACGAGGTTGAAGGAGATAGAAAATAAAATTTTACCTCAGACTCTTTTTCCATTTAAAATCTACCCCATATCACAGTGGATATGGCCAACATATATTGCAACTGTAGAGATTTGCTGCAGGGTTCCTGGATCTGAGATCTTGGGCCATCCAGTGTTGGTTTGTTGGATCCTTACCAACCCTTTAACAAGAAACCAGGTCTGCTTGATGGGTCCACCTGAGCACTGCTTATCAATATAGACAATAATTTGCAACGGGAATTATCCTTTAAGATGGGAAGCAATAATTCTGTCGGGGAGGACCAGGGAATCAATTGGCTACGTACTCTGTACCAGGATTTATCTCGTAGAAATCTCTACCCAGCCAAGCAAGCTCAATCCCTTGCCCTTCTTCTAAATGGGGTTCAGTAATTGAAGCCTGGTAAAATTTTTGGGTGATGCAAAAGGCTTTGTTGGACGCTCAAAATATTTTGGTAGGTAAAGACCTTAAATTTGAAGCAAGTCATGAACCATCCCATGTCCGAATCGAATTTAAAAGCTACAAGCCATTGCCAAAAACGGGATGTCTTCCAAATGCATGTTTGGAAGTTTCTATTTAGTCTTTAAATCTGCCACCTGAGATGCAATCATCTAGTCGACAAAGGCATGTTCATGTTGCAGTGCTGCACAGGGTACGTTCAAGAAAAGTATCAGAACTTGCATGTGGATCTATGAAGTTTTTTTGTCCTTTAACTAGACAGAAAGGTTAAACTCCATTCCGTTGGTGCTAAATTTGCTTCTGAGTCCATCATGTTAGTGTACCAAAGAGCCATTTCGACGTCCTCTTTGGTTAACTTTGTGAGATGTCACATGCGAGTGGGAATTGAAGGTAAGAAAAGACTCGGCCATATCCAAGTTTCTTCTGGCTCTCCACTACTCATCTTCCAACCAAATCCCCCCACCTCAATTTCTTAATCTGCCACTTTTTGTAGTTATTATAACTTCCGGATATCTCACCGTTAGTTATAATAATTAATAAAATATTATATAAAAAAATAAAAAAATATATAAATTATTTAAAATATTATATATATTCATAAAAAATTGTATCTATTATCCAGAATGTAATATATATCCACAGACATCAAGAAATCATATAAACTCGTAGAAAATCATATAAATCATCAGAAAGTCATAATAATCAATAGAATATCATATAGACATAGAAAGTTATATATAATATTCAAGATGTTATATATACTTACAGAAAATCATATAAAATATTATAAAATAATAATATTATATTTTTTTTATTTTATGGAGGAAAAAAATATTTTTATTAGAAAAAATTTTAGAAAATAGAAGCTAAACGATATTAAATGCTTGCCACATTATTAATTACGCTACATAGCCGAATATGATTAGGTATTACATTTTTTTCTCCGTGGATAGAGAATTTCTCATGGTTCAAAATGATAGGCATCCTTGCAAGAAATCTATAGTATTTAGAGATTGGCACACACTTACTTAAATGCAAAATTTTGTACATAAACGTGAACAATGCTAACAAACTCCCCATGCATGTAAGACTGGTAACCCCAAACAAATATGAAAATAACAAAAAAAGAGAAGTTTTGTTTCTTAGAGATAACTAATGGGTTTCCCATTTTCTAAACTCTCAGCTCATCAATAATTGAAAGGGGGAAAAAAAAAGAGTGCTGACTCCTCCAAGACTAACAGGTACCCCTCTAGATGAATAAAGCAAGAAAAAGAGTACTCACAAAAAAAAAGAGTAAGAATATGTAAGGGAGCTACGGCTCCAATTGGAAGGAGTTTTGTTCCGTTAAGCAACAGAATGGTGGGTACCAGCAAAGACTGCCCAACAACCCGAGAGAAAGAAAGAGGCATCTCGCTTTTAACTTTTCCACCGAAGTCCCGGTCATGGTGGTCGTCACGGCCTACTCGCCGGACGCAACGTTCCATGTTTTAAATCCTGAGATGGGCCCGTGGATTACACCAGGTGAGCCACCGCAGTTAGAGTCAATGACTTTTTGTGGGTCCGTGCGGTTCACGCATCAATCGATAACCACCTTAGTTTTAAGGCAAAAAGTGACAGATTCTCTCTCTCAAGTATTTAGTCCAAAGCTGATACATAAAAACTTTTGAAAAAAATGATGCTTTCCACCAGGGAGAAAAAACACAAAGAAGGATATGCACATATATTCAAATTAGAACCAGTTTGCTTGATATAAATTTGAGATGAGCACGAAGAACAGCAGCATCAACCATAGGTTGGAGAAAAGGTGGTGAAGCCCGAATCACTTTGAAATCGTATGATTCACGCATCTTCTCTATTGGATATTAATCAGAAAGTGGTCTGTATGCATTTATCAAATATATTCCAGAGTAAATCCAGGTTGCTTTTGAACAGCATTTGGCCCTAAATGCTTTATAACGAAAAACAATACATAGATATATCAACATAAAAATCCATACCGAGAATCCCAATTTGTAATGTTTATGGTATGGGAAAGTAAAAATCACTTGTTTTGGAGATCTCTTATAAGGAAACTTCAAGAAAAGTTTGATGAAAGATCTTTTCATTAAATTACTTGCATGATGTCGGAACAGTAATACACCATAAGAATTTTCCTCATCCTCTGTTAGACATTGCTTTATCTACTTTTAGGAGGCTATTTATACCTTAAAGTGATGTGACCTACATTTTGATATCAAATAAAAATAAAGAAAAAGAGAATTATGAAGTAGTTCTTTTAATTTAATTAATGTTACTAGCAATCAGCGCATGCAATGCACTTGATGGTTGGGAAAAAAGGTAATAGTTTCAGTCTCTGGATTTCCACATAATTGATCCATAGCAAGCATTCTTGTTAGAGTAAATTATATCATATATCACATGCATAACAGTTGGTCCAGAACCTTCAAATACACAGAATTCAATTGCAAATGATGATACAACCACCTCAAATGGGCATTGTTTGCAGTTTTCCACTATTGATCAGTTACCTGCTCTATTCACTAACAATAAATTAAGTATACATCCTTTTCCTGATTTAAAAGATCTTTCGGGTTATCTTCATCGATGAGCTTTTTATTTGAGAAGACTTATTTGTTCGTGGCACTTCTCATTTGAAGCTGGATTCCCTTTTCAATCTTCATTTTGATTAGGTATCTTTAATTAGAAAAGATCAGGAGCAGGACCACTTCAAATATTCATGAATCAGAATTATTTCGGATGGTTTAGACGTGTGCTATAAAAGCCAAGAGACACCATTGTTAAGGAAGGAGTCCTAAATGAATTAAAAGACATCAGAAAGATGCAAATTTTGGTATAGCTTGAAAAGACTAGAACAGCTTTTCATTTGGAGGACTTTGCTCGTATTGAAAAGGGATGTGTAACACTAAAGTGGAAGGAATCAGCAAAGGAGCATTCACGAACCAATCGATGCTGTGACGAAAAAGCCATGAAATGAAGGGCCAGAAGTCTCAGTGATGGTGATCGATTGTTCTGTGAGCTAACAACACCTATAGTTTAACAGAATAATCCTCTTTCAGTAGTCAGTGACAACAGCATTTAAGAAAACTCTAAAAAGATATTTACCAGCTGTTGGCAAGATCACCCTGGCGTTCTAAAAGAAGAGCATGAAGATAAGGGATGGTTGCATAGGTCAGGACAACCAAGCAAAGTGAGAAAGAAGTTGATAAACCTTGATATAGGCATAATATAAATGACGACAACAAAAACAGGTCCATAGGGCAAGCACAGAGAGTCAGAAACAACATAATATGTAAAATGAGAACATAAAATACAGAAGAAAATATAAAGGACACTTAATTACGTGGCATTTTGCCTCCTCCTTATTCAAAAAAACAAGAAAAGAGGGAAAAAAAAAAAGGACACTTAATTTTGAGCCAATTCAAGCAGATAAACAGGTAATTCCTTGTCACATAGCCATCAAATAATATCCAAAGAAGCAGAGATGATAAACATTCCAGTGAGACCAGCCAAATAAGAAAGAAGAGATCTCTCTAAAGTCATTTTACTCATGGAAAATTTTCAGTTTTACTATGACATTACAAATAACACAAAATGCAAGTAAACATATAAATTCCAGTCATCACATCAGTATTACATGAATATATTATTTCTTCATCGTGTGGTTTGCTGAAGCACCAGTCCTGTAACTTCTGTCAGAATTTTTTGATGGCGCATAATCACTACATGTCAGTGAATGGTTACTTACTAGAATTTAGCTGGTTAAAAGAGGTGGAATACGAAGAGAACCAAACACCAACCAAGACTGTGCAGAAGACCAAAAGCAATCAAGATCTCATCTGCAAATAGATCCATAACAGATATTTTCTTCCGTAACATATGTTACATATTGCAAGAGCGTTGATGATAGAATAGGCTATCCACATGTACTCAGAAGAAAAATATAATAACATATTCAATATAAGATTATGAAGTCAAACTTTGACGTGAAAAGGATAAGTGTCCAAAAAAATGGAAGCAAAAAAGGAAGGTGCTATGTCTTACAGTTCTGGAAGGACATGGCTTGCACATCCATCAATCTATTATGCTAGCAAAAGATGCTTTCCTTTGAACCATCCCATTAAAATCCCAGATTTAATGACAGGCCCTGTTCCCACCATATGCTTGTCATAGAAGGCGTTTAAGGTGCCAAGTCCCTTAAACTTCCATACAAGCACCGAAATGGAAAGAGAAGGGCTTCCCTATTTTCACAATGACTTATGTTGTGATCTATCCCATGATCCACTGTGGAAAACTGTTCACAAAAATGGCAGCTAAAATGGAAGGTGCTATATCTTAAAGATCTGAAAGGACATGGCTTGGACATCCACCAACCTATTACACTAGAAAAGTTGCTTCCATTATTGAAACATCCCATCTAAATCCCAGATTTCATCACAGGCCCTGTTCCAGCCATATGCTGTCATAAAAGGGGGTTTAAGTGGGTAAGTTCCTAAAACTTCTATACAAGCATAGGAATGGAAAGATGAAGGGCTTCCTTAGTTTCACAATTATTTATGTTCTGATCCATCATATGACCCAGTGTTGATGGTTTGGATGTGCTCCAGCTTTTAAAGTTGCAATCTTGCACTAACGATTTGTTCCTCTTCCATAAAGTCAATCAATTATATTATTAGATTCAAAATACTTCCTGCCAGATCAATTTGATGTGAATTATATAGATCAAAGAAGCGTAAAGCATTAAAATAAACACTAGAAACATCTAGGTAGATTCTATGAGAAACAGAATTTATAAGAACAAGATTGAAGTCTGGAACTAGTTTTTTAAGAGTTACATAGAAATCATGCCCATTTTCAAGTTCCGCACACTTCATGAACTCCATCTTCAATCAGCTTCCTTTCCCAATTGGCAATATCCCCCAAAAAGCATGTTCAAGTAGGCTCTCAAAAGGGTCTTTCCATGGATCATCCTTAGCCAGATCAAAGGTAGCCTCTCAAATGGCTCCCTTACTATGACAAGAAGACCTTTTCCGAATTAAGTGTATTGTAGGCTGGATTTTAACTGCTTAGAAGAGACATGACAGCATAAATCATTATCACACGAGGGTGGTCACCCACCATTTTGCTCAATTTTTTCTTCTTAAAAAAAAAAAAAAAAAATCTTAAGAGTAACAAGGTGGAAAGAATTGTATTTAATTTGCAGAAAGATGAAAGCACCTAATATAAGAATGCTAGTTATTTTTCATCACTAAAATTTGATCAGAAGGCACAATGTTGAGGAGAAACTTATTGCCAACTTCTCGGACCACAGAAAGCAGCTAATGCCAAGAAATTGTCATAATATGAGCACTTTATCAAATTAACAAAAAAGAATTCATGATGGACATTCTTCAGTATGGAATGGCAAGGGTGTAGAGAATTCTATTTCCCTTTTCATAGTGTCTAGAAGGCTGCGTTAGCAGCAATTAATCTCATAAAATAGAATGAAACCATTTGCCTAGACTACCCAAAGAGAGATAAAACATATTTTAAAGGTACTTAAAGAATGTATTGTAAAAGCATATATCATAAACAACCATTGATAGGGGAAGGCATTGATGGGGCTGGGGGATTTAATCATTTCAGGTAGCAAGGCAAAGAAAATATATACAAAGTCAGGACTTACATCCATGTCACAGAACCAAAACATACAAGCAATTGCAACAGCAGATGCTCTCCCCGGTCCAGCAGTACAGTGGACATAAACTCTTCCTTTTCCTTTTGATATAGCCCACTCTAATGAAGACATTGCTTTTAGCAGTTGACTTCTTAATGAATCTGGACCAAGGTCCTTTGCCTGATTTTGCAATTGAAAAAAATTAACATAGCATAACAAAGTCTTTTTCAAATTGCAAGAGGACAGCATTATATTTATAATACAAAATTATTTACATGAAATAATATTCTGCCGGTCATGCAATCAAAACTTGATTATTAGGCTTTTCATTGAGAAATAAAACATGACTATTACACTAATTAAATAGTATTGTATTTACCATCTCAAAGATTTCAAGCATTACACTGCTCCGTAACCGATTAAGATAATGCACAGGCAACTAGCGAAGCCATATGTTGTACATGGCAGTTAGTTAAGCATAATGAAATATCATCAAACAAAATTCAGACAGCAACTAAATAGTAATGTTGAAGAGTTACAATGCCTACATGGCTCCACCGGACTTCTAAAAGCTCTACTTGGCCCAAAACTTACAGGTGTCAAGTTTTATCATGGAAGCCAACCAGACTGTCCTAGGCTTATAAATTCATGTGGCACCCTTTTCTCAGCCGGTGCAGGCCAAAGACAACATGACATGCAATCATCAGCTCACTCATTCTTTTTGAGAGTAATAGCATAAAAGAGGGAGAAAATGACTTGCCTGCCTTCTCATGTGGCAAAACCAAGTTCCCCGCACCATATGACTATAGACTGGAAATCAATCTCCCGATACTCAATGTCTTTGTCCTGCTGCAAGCACATTGTGTAGGCTGCATTCTCCTTCGCTTTCAGGTGATCAACATCTTCGGGCTTCTGTGAGGGCCCACAACAAAACTATCAGTTATGATAGTACAGTTCATGCCTATGTACCAGGATTCAAAAGAATGTTAACCTTATTTTAAGAAAATAATGTTTTCTAAAAATGTTTGAGATGCATGACTTTGAAACATAGCTGATTCAATGCATCGGACATTTGAAATACAGCTCCAAAGTCCAATCTAACTTCATTTTTTCCAAGGGGATGCTCAAGGGATGGGCAAGAAGTAAAAAAGAAGTACACTAACCAAAACAACCATTTGTGAACACAATCTTTTATTGCTCTCTTTTACTTGATATAGTTATTTTAAAAAATGAAGCACATAATGAATGATCAAAAAAAGGAAGCCTCTTCAGCTGAAGAAATGATGCCAAATCATGGCAGATGTTCCACTTGCTCCAAGAAAAAGACTTGAAAATCTAATTCCTTGTCATTGGATGTCCTGGAGATATAAGCATTCTCAGCCCAACAACCCTTCCACACAAACCCAAACATATCTGATAACTGGGGCCAGTTTTGCCTGTCCATAGGTGAAAGAAGCTGTATGAGGAATTGTTGGGCTTAAATGGCATAAGTTGCAGATATTATGATTATAGAGTGTACAGGGATTGCATGCATCAATGTTTTATTAAAGTAGGACATATAGATATATGTTAAAATGGAATCAACGTTACTATATATATCCTTAGGATGACATCATTTTATTTAATACATTTAGTCATGGATGATGATGAGGAGGACAACAACATCTAGTTCCATCAGATGACCATGCATTTTGCATGAATTCTGATGGATTTCATCTGTAACAGGTTGAAGATAACATAACAAATACAAACTTATTTTGTTGTTCATGTTGATTTGGTAGGCTAAAAATCTTAGATCTTCCATTTTGGATGAACCATGCTATGCTCTGGCTGTGGGTTCTCTCTCATAGGATATAACACACCATGACTTTATAATCCATCATCCTGAATCAATATCAATGATGCTGTTGCACCCCCACCATAGTGAGACTCTGGGCAACCAGAAGAATTCTACAATTCTTTTCCATCCAAGCCTTGGATAAACATAAACCTTTTTTAAAAAAATGAAAAATGAAAATTGAGATTTCATTGGTTATCAGCAGAGATAATTTCACAAATGAGATTGGAAATTTTGGAAACAACTTGGAACAGGGATGGGATCAAGAACCAGATCCTAGCGTTGATTTTGGAGCGACCACCTAGATAAGATAACTGAAAAATTTATTGGCAGCTCATCTGGCCTAAAAACCTCAAAATTAGGCACAGTACAGGAGGCCCAGAGGATGTGGTATCCAGATAAAAAAGGCATGTTATTTCTATAGCAAAGTTCATACAAGTCATGCATTGCACTTGTAAGTTCTACATCACACCTTACATCAGAGGCATGCACATCAACCTTTGATTGTGGCCATCAGCAACAAGGGATTTTTGAAATGTAGACATACATGGGGGATAGAAATTTGGCAAAATAGATCCTAGATAGCAACAATGCATTTTCCAAGAGAAAGAACCTGGACTAGTTACTAGTGCTTTGGATTCATCCACTTGGGTCAGGCTCTTAGTATGAAGGCATCTAAAATCCTTGTACCAAATCCACCATATTTGGTTTTGCATAAATGCTTCATCAATGTTAATATCTATATAAACATATTTGTTATAGAAAAGTCTCCATCACATCACATCAGGACAATTGAAGACTCTTGTTGGCCTTCCTCATCTTGTAATTTCTCTAAATTGTAAGTTGCACATCCCTAGCAAATAGTTGGTCTTCCTATTTTCTTTCTCAGAAAATCATGGCACTTGGAGAAACAAGGATGGCACCACAAGCACCTATTCACTGTTCCTTTTTGCTATTGTAGATGTTCTCTCTTGCACGCATCTATAAATGATTTCTTTCTCTTAGTTGAAGGTTCTTTTTTATGAACGCACTTGGTTGAAGTTATTTTCTTTTATATTCACTTTTATTTCAGGGTTGATGAGTAGGTTGGGATCAAATGAGGCAAGTATAATACTGAATTTGTTGTTGGCCTAAAGCATGCAAAATTAAGGCAACAGCTTAAGGCAATAATGGAGGTGAAAATGGAAATGGATAGTGATGTCAATGATCCTGGAGTATCTGACCATGAATGCTCCCTCTGCATAACACCAGCAGATCGCGAGCATGTGAGATTACAATAACAATTTTGAAACAACCCATGGTTTAAGGCACAGATGTTGACTTCTACGAACAAGTGTGACAAAACAGTGACCCCGAAGCCAATGAAATCATATTATGTCTTGGAATATTCTTTACTTTCTTGTGCAAAAAATGATCTGATCTTTTTTCAACTATTTGCGATATTGCTCACATTCAATTTTATTCATGACAAGTAAAGGATATATTTCTAACCTAATTAATCATTATAGTTAGTTCGCAATATTAATTAGGACCATAAGATCAATCTAGAATAGAAGAATATGGCCAAAGTAGATGAACGAGATTGTTTGGAATGAAAAATGGATTGGAGAATTCACATCCCTAATCAGCAGTTTCTGTATAAACAGTCAAGGTGTAGAAGCAAAATGATACATGACCACTAATCAGCTGAAAACTTTAAATGAAATGAAAAAAAAAAGAAAAAAAGAAAAAAAGAAGCTAAAATTAACTTTCTTCGACGAGAAACAACAGTAGAAGAACCACAAAATCAAAAATGGCATGACAATGCCTAGAAACCAGCCTTTTTATACCCCGGAAAAAAAATTAATTGGAAGATGAAAATGGTATCAAGGAAGATGAAATGGGTATCAAGGAAGAAAAGAACTCAATGTCGCACTATAAATGAACCAAAATATACCAAGGTAGATGATTACGCTAACAAGCAAGCACCATTTTCACAAAGATCGAGTTTTTGAGCAACCTTTCGATGACATACAAGAAAATAAACAAAGCCGAGGAAATTGGATCCGACGTTCCTTTCTCACCGTGGTCGTGGCGGTACTCCTACGTTTCCTCATCATCCGCTTCACGACGGTATTGGCGTCCTCCGTCAAGCCACCTTGCGCTTGGGGGCCGCTCTTCACTGCTCCAGGGCGGTTCTTTTCGACCGTTCCGCTCTCCGAGATCATGCGGTAGATCGGGTTCCTCGTGGAACGCTTTTCCTTACCCTCCCTGTCTCTCGCCGCGTCAAAGATTTGATCTTTGTAGAAGTCTTCGTCGATTCGGTGCGATTTTAAGGAGCCGCTTCTATTCCCGTAAACGCTCCACCCGGCCAAACCACGAAGATACCATCTTCCAGTGTAATCGGACATGATCCTATTTCTCAATCATCTTATAGGCTACTAGCTCTTTATATTTTATAGCCAGCAATCTATCAAATTATAATTATTAATAATTTTAAAAAAATATTAAATTATTATATTTAATATATTTTTTAAATTAATAATTTAAATTATCAAATAATTCAGATTATTTCACTACCAATAATCTGGATAGATTGATAATTTAAAAGGCCTCATTTTTAAGTTGGTAATCTAATTATCACATAATTCAGATTGCCTCTTATCAATTAGCTATCCAAATTATCAAATATTTGATAAATTAATAATAATATATTTAAATAAAAATATCCTCATAAAAAAATATAATATAATATATATTATATTATATTAATATTATAACATAATATTATATTATATAATATTATTATAATAATATATTATAATATATATATATATATATGTATGTATGTATGTATGTATGTATGTATGTATGTATCTGTATGTATGTATGTATGTATGTATGTGTGTGTGTGTGTATATATATATATATATATATATATATATATATATATATATAATATTTTATATATGATGTAAGATTTTTAATAAATTTAATTTTAAAATATTATAAAAATTTGATGTTAAATTATCAGTAATCTGATTGTCATATGAAACATGTCAATCAAGATTTTTAGTAATTTTGCTGCAACATTACCTACGTATATCAAACATAGTAATCAATATTATTGATAATCTTGTAAGTAATCAGATTATCAGATAATCTAGATTATCACTGTCTCATAATGTACCAAACACAACCTAATACCAAGTGGTTTAAAGTTGGTCAAAATTTATGAGTCCACAAAATGCAACCTGCATTCAAATAGAAGAAGCCAACATGTATTCATCGTCCTATCATGATCTAGAAATCTTTTTCAAAGAATGATTTAGAAATATGTTAGAGCTTCTAAATTTACTTACATCAATCAAATCCAATACTTTTACCTTGTTTTCATAATAGATTTCTAAGCTCAAGTTGAATGAAATAATCAAAAGTATAATTTAAATTAAAATATTAACAATGTTATCAAAAAATAATAATAACCATAATGCTAATAATTGGCACATGAAATGTGCATGGCTAGAATTGTTTTGCTCGAAAGAATGAAATGCACATGGCAAGCTTCATAGGCAATGTTGACGTAGAAACTGATCATCGCCGGATCCAGCTGGAGCGAAGGTGGACGAGGTTGCCATCGAAAATCTGCAAAATAAAGTTCCATCCGGAGCCAGTGGGGGTAGCTCCGGTAGGATCCTCCGACGATCAAGTCAGCTCTAGCCAACAGGAATGGAGTGCTCTGAAATGAGTTCAACAGAATTTAGAGAAGAAGAGAGGAGAGCTTAGAGCTTAGAGTTAGCGTATATGGAAGATCCTTTTTATAGGCGGAGTTTGATAGTGACAGCTGCAGCTACCTAGTGGTGGCCACTCGAGGCTGCATCGGATTTGATGCAGAAAGGATGGTATCATCAGGCCGATAGCAACAGCCATACCGTCCAACAGTGGTGGGCTACTTGAGGTTTGGCGGAGCTGCCTGTAGCGTCATCTGTGGCAGACTGATGGTGACCGTTTGTCTAGCTTTAATAGCCGTGGCTCGAAAAAAGCAAGCATGGCGGACTTCGGCATATATTAATTTCAAAGGAGTTCGGATTTCTGAAGAGAAAGCTTGGAAGAAATTCGGCTCCCATAGGCATCTGGCTGGAGGAGTGTAGCTAAGGCTTGGTCGCTGGAGAGTTTGAAAGAAGCTTGACCGATCGAAAGGGATATTTGGGAGGATTCCGGCTCCTGAAGAAGTTCAGTCGAAGGTGAAGCTTGGAGGAAGTTCGACTCCCATAGATGTCTGACTGGAGGAGCGCGGGGGGACTTCGGCTCTCGCAGGAGTTTGACTGAAACTCTGCTGCTGAAGAGTTCGACCGATTGAAGGAGTTCGGCTAAGGCCCGATCACTGAGAGTTCAAAGGAGCTCGACCGCTGAGAAGTTCGACCGACTGAAGGAGTCCAAAGGAGCTCGACCGCTGAGGAGTTCGACCAGCTGAATGGATTCGAAGGAGCTCGACCGTCGAGCAGTTCGGTCGGCTATAGGAGTTCGGCTAAGATCCGTCCGCTGAAGCTCTTCCGTGGCTACTGGTTGCATTAGGCTGAGCATCGAACTAGACTTCAGTAGGAGCGGAATTTATCTCCAACAATAGTTCTCCCCACTTCCGAGTTCGAAACTCGAAGGAAAAGGAAGAGAGTGCAGAAAAGACGATTGTCGAAGTCTTCTTCTGGGCTCCGTGCTAGTTCAGGTCGAAGCTTGGAGGAGATCTCATCTCCAGCTAAAGTTGATGTTAAAGTTGAAGCCCAGGAAAGATCTCATCTCCAGCCGAGGTTGAAGTAGGCCTCGTCTCCTGCGGTCGAGGTCGGAGGTTGAGCTCATCGGTGGCGACATTATCTCCAGCAGTTGAGGCTGACTCGGAGGAAATCTTCTCTCCTACAGTTGAGGTCAATACGGACGCTCGAAAGAGATCCGATCTCTGGCCGAGGTTGTCGCGGTCGCTCGAAAGAGATCTTATCTCTGGCTGGGATTGGCTCGGTCACTCGAAAGAGATCTTACCTCTGATCAAGGTTGTCGCGGTCGTTCGGAAGAGATCTTATTTCTAGCAGTCGAGTTTGCCTCGGAGGATATTTTATCTCCTGCAGCCGAGTTTGCCTCGGAGGAGATCTTATCTCCTGTAGCTGAGATCGGCCTGGATCCTTAGGAGAGATCTTATCTCTGGACGAGGTTGTCTCGTAGGTTGTTCCGATCGCTCGGAAGAGACTTTATCTCTAGCCGAGGTTGGCTCGGTCGCTCGGAAGAGATCATTATCTCTAGCCGAGGTTGATGCGGGCGCTCGGGGGAGATCCTATCTCCTGCAGTCGAGTTTACCTCGGAGGAGATCTTATCTTCTATGGCCGAGGTTGGCCAGACCCTCAGAGGAGATCTTATCTCTGGACGAGATTGTCTCGTAGGTTGTCCCGATCGCTCGAAAGAGACGTTATCTCTAGTCGAGGTTGGCTCGATCGCTCAGAAGAGATCTTATCTCTAGCCAAGGTTGTCGCTCAGAAGAGATCTTATCTCTGGTCGAGGTTGATGCGGTCGCTCGAGAGAGATCTTATCTCTGGTCGAGGTTGAAGATCTTTGATCTGCTCGTGTTAGGACGAGGTTCTCCTCCTGTTCCTAACACAGCAACTATTAACTATTTTTTTTCCTGTCATCACATAGTTTTTGTGCCCAGAAACAATATTATTGAAAGAAAAGAATTTTATTGAAAGAAAGTTACTGGCAATGCATCCCCGAATTCTTTATGTTTCAGGATCGTAGTAGCGTTGTTCCTCCGCATTTCTTCAGACGATAACCTCCAGGTCGGACGACCTTTTCTATCTAATGCTGGCCTCCTCAATTTGGAACATGCTTCTTGGCTTTGACGCTGGGAGGTGACGAATCGCCGATGTACCAAGCTCCTCCCTAGGGTAAGTTGATGTCACCGTGAGGCAGCCGATCTTGTCATTTCTGGTTACGGCAACACCCTTGGCCGATCTTCTCCTGCTTCAGACTAGCGTCAAAGGAATTTATCTAACCGTCCCTTTCTGACGAGCTCCTCAATTTCGTCTCAGAGCTGGATGCATTCCTCAGTGTCGTGGCCGTGGTCGTGATGGTAGAGGCAATACTTGCTTCGATCGCGCTTGTTTGGAAGAGACTGTAACCCTTCTGATCTTGGCAACTGGTTCTTAACTTCGATGAGAATTTAAGTTCGAGGAGCATTGAGGGGGGCGTAGCCACGGAATCTTTCGGGAGGAGGGCTTCTTCGTGCCCCTTTGTCGAGGCTTCCTTGATGGCGAGCTCGAGGAGTTCGAGCCCGCCTGCTCTCGGAGGAAGTCCGTGAGTATGGTCGAACTTCGCTCAGCTCTCCATCGATGGTGGATCTATTATACTCGTCTGCCAGCCGCTCCCTTAAGGCTTCTTCGTCCTTCAACTTGAAGGCTTCTTTCGCATGGGCATATCTCTCGATTCGAGCCAGCAGATCGGTGAAGTCCCTAGGATACTTTTTTTTCTAGGAGAATAGCAAGTCATTTTTCTGAAGGCCGCCCTTGAGTGCGGCCATCGCAACAGACTGGTTAAAGTTTCAGACCTCCAATGCCGCGACGTTAAATCGGATGATATAAGTCCGGATGGATTCTTCCTGCTTCTGCTTGACGTTCATCAGAAAATCTAAATCTTGGTACGGACGTCGGCTGCTGATGAAGTGAGCAGCGAACTGACGGCTCATCTGGTCAAACGAGGAGATCGTACTCGACTTCAACATCGAGTACCAGTTCTCGCTGCTCCCTTTAAGGTAGATGGGAAGGCTCGGTACAGTATGGCGTCTAAAGCGCCGTAGAGTAGCATCATGGTTTAGAAAGCCTCCAGATGATCAACCGGATCAGAGGTTCCATCGTAGCTTTTAAGTTAAGGGAGCTTGAAGTTTGGTGGAACGGGCTCTTGAATAATCTGGAGAGAGAAAGGAGGATCGGTGCGAACGTCAGCATGATGAGCCGGGATGACGTGGTCGAGCTCTTCAATCCGTCGGTCCATCTTCCGTAGTCTGTGATTAAGGACGTCGTCCTAATTGCAAATCTTGGGAGACTTTCGACTACAAACAGAAAAGGTCTCCTCTAGAGGAGAATCATGATCCGAACATGGATCTTCGACTCTCTGCTTTTCTTTCCAAGGGGCGACGGGTACACCGACCCGAGTATCCTTCCTTAGGACCAATTTTCGACATTCGGATGGCGGATTTTTTGGTGAAATCATCATCGGAGGCTGCTGCATGGCCCGCATTGGATCCGTGAGGCCATGGACCTATCGGATAAGTAGGTTGAACTGCTCCACATCTACCATGGGTACAAATAAAATCTGAGTTGTCGGAGCTGAAGCAGGAGCAGACGGATCTGGATGGGATCGAACCGTGGAGGCCGTCGATCGTCGAGTCGAGGCTCTCTTAGGAGGCATTTTCTCTTCGAAAAAGAATTCTAAGAAGAGAGATCTCCGAAGAGGAAAGAGAGAAATTATCACCGAGCACTCCTTTAAGAACAAGAGAACCTCGAAGGTTTGATCCCTCCTTCCAGCGTCAATCTGTTGACGCAGAAATTGATCGTCGTCAGATCCAGCTAGAGTGGAGGTGGACGAGGTCACCGTCGAAGACCTACAAAATAAAGTTTCGTCTGAAGCCGATGGGGGATGGCTCCGGTAGGACCCTCCAACGATCAAGTCAGCTCTGGCTAACAAGAATGGAGTGCTCTGAAATAAGTTCGACAGAGTTTAGAGAAGAAGAGAAGAGAGCTTAGAGCTTAGAGTTAGCGTATCTGGAGGGTCCTTTTTATAGGCGGAGCTTGATAGTGACAGCTGTAGCTGCTTGGTGGCGGGCCGCTCGAGGTTGTACCGGATTTGATGCGGAGATGATGGTATCGTCAGGTCGATAGCGACAGCCATACCGTTCGATAGTGGTGGACTGCTCGAGGTCTGGCGAAGCCACTTATAGCATCGCCTGTGGCAGACTAATGGTGACCGTTCGTCCAGCTTTAATAGTCATGGTTTAGAGAAAGCAGGCATGGCGGACTTCGGCATATATTGATTCCAAAAGAGTTCGAACTCCTGAAGAGGAAGCTCAAAAGAAATTCATCTCCCATAGGCATCTGGCTGGAGGAGTGCAGCTAAGGCTTGATCGCTGGGGAGTTTGGAAGGAGCTCGACCGGCCGAAGGGGATGTCTGAAAGGAGTTCGGCTCCTAAAGAAGTTCAGCCGAAGAAAAAGCTTGGGGGGAGTTCGGCTCCCGCAGGCGTCTGGCTGGAGGAGCGCGGAGGGACTTTGGCTCTCGCGGGAGTCCGACTGAAGCTCTACTGCTGAAGAGTTTGGCCGGTTGAAGGAGTTCGGCTAAGGCCTGGCCGCTGGGAGTCCGAAAGAGCTTGGTTGTTGAGAAGTTCGGCCGGCTGAAGAAGTCCGAAGGAGCTCGGTCGCTGAGGAGTTCGGCCAACTAAAGGGATTCGAAGGAGCTCGACTGCCGAGCAGTTCGGTCGGCTGTAATAGTTCGGCTAAGACCCATCCGTTGAAGCTCTTCTGTGGCTACTGATTGCATTAGGCTGAGCATTGAACTGAAATTCGACAGGAGCGGAGTTTATCCCAACAGGCAATAATGCTTCCATCACATATGAAGTATATGGATAAATACGTGACAAACATATCTGATTGCACCATCTAATATGACATGGATATGCACAATGGACTTGTATGATGATTTTAATTAGAGATACATTTAGTTTATTCTCATGTAGTGGTTTGTTGCAGGGAAAGTCATTATTAAAACCATAGCAAATTTGCCTATGTACAACGTAAATTCTCTTTTAGTTGTCTAAAGTATGCCGCTTTACATCGTTTAGGCACTAAGTGGTTGCCTTAATACTATTTTTCATATTTTCATGGTTTATATTGTTATTCAAAGAGAAGATTAAAAATTTATTTCCTAATCTTCACCCGTAAAAAGATAAAACTGAAAAGGTTAAAGCAAAAAAGGTAAAAGAGGAAAGAGAAACACATTTGTCAAATTGAAGTAAAAAAAGCCGGATAGACTCACAAGCATTCCCTCAACACTAGTGCATTAATTAATTAATATAGAGCAAAATTTAAATCCTAAACATGACTTGGTCAGTCAAATTATCAACTCAAAGACCAACCCTAGGTGAGTTCACTCTGCTACCATTAGCAAGACTTACACCATACATAAAGGTTGAACCCCAGCATGTTGAAACCACCCCAAGTTTGACCCACCCCAGGCCTAGGTTCGAACCAAAAGGACCCAAAGATGATGTAATAGTAAAAACTTGCCATTAGAACACGTCTAAGGGCAAAAGGTCTGCTGTTCGGAAGATCCTCATTGTTAGAGAAGCATCTGATGGTAAACTAGCTTTCAGAAGACCTCCCTCTAGAGAAATCAGGAGGACTCGAACTCCACTCGATCCAATCGCAGGAAAAACATTGTTTAAAGATACCTGGTGGTGATAGGCCATCATTCAAAGAATCAAATACCGAATCCAAGCCCGACATTGTCATATCTGATGGCAGTATAATTATCATCAAAGCCAATCTGGTGGTAATTAGCTCACCATCAAATTAGCTTTTGTTTCTACAAGCTTGAAGATACTGCAATAGCTTAGTCTCGTAAATTTAGGACTTGTTTCTTCTTCTTCTTCTTCTTCTTCTTCTTCATAAACTCGAGGGATCTGCTTGTCGCTATCATTGTAAGGGACCCTATAACTTATAATGTACTATATTTTTTCATTGTTTGATGAAATTTGCATTCCCCTGAACATATGTAGTTCATGTTTGATATAAAAGTTTCTTTATATGGTAGATTCTGAGAATCATTATTGTGGCCAATTGCCTTGCTCATGTAGGCATCGGTATGCAGAATCCTTAGGCATGACTAAACACCGTTGATAGCAAGGAGGTAAGCTACTAGTTATGCCTAGAAGGTATAATAACTTGGTTTTCCTTGCCTCGTAGATTTTAAAATTAAGCTTATTTTCTAGCTTCTAAGTTCAATTTATTTTTCTATTTAGGTAGTCTAGTTTTCTACCGGATAGCTCTAAAGCTAGTGCTACCTTCCAAACTATATTGCACTGTTAGGATTTGACACCTCGAATTCAATATACAATAGAGGAGAATCAGTATCAGCACAGCAATCGGACTGGCTCGGATATGGAGTCGAACCGGCTTAGGCTGAGATCGAGCTGACTCGAACCGTAGTCGAGCCAGCCCTCTCAGACAAACAAAAAATAAGTATTCGAATGAGATACAGTCGAGCCAACTCAATCTTTGACAGAGCCGATTCGATGGAGACGAATAGAATAGGACGGAATTTTCTGTTTGGACTTGGATTGTGATTAATTCAAAGGGTCTATAGGAGTTGTGCATGGATCACAGGATCCAACGGCCATGGAGGGCTACGGTAATGATCTGAAGATTAGAAAATATTTCAAGACTTTATCAAAATTCTATTTGACTCATGTTAGGAGACAGAGCCATATTAGGACTCCTATAAATTGCTGAGAAGAGGATTCTCATTTTATTTAAAGGTCTGAGGTGCTGTGGAGTAAGATGTAGCGTGTGTGGCATGAGAGGCACGTAGAGAGGCTCAAATAACCACCGAGAGAAGTTTGGCAGAGCACCGAGTACGTGCAGTCCCCAAGAAAGAAAAGTAATAGGTGTATAGCATCCGACGCGGAGGTTGTGAGGGCAGAGCATCTTATAGCTTCTGAGGGTTTTCTTGGGATTCTGAGAGAGCTTTTATGAGGATAACTTCTAGTTGAAAGAGATTTATGTACAGTGAGTTAAGAGTGGATGTTCTTTTTTTTGTACTTCTTTTTCTCTTTCATAGTGGAGCTTTGCATGTCCTATGAAAATGAGTCTTTAGGCTGATTTTTATACTTGATTATTCTGATTTTATTCTTTCTTTTTTTTTTGTAGTAATAATCTGATATTAGATCCTCAACAAGTGGTATCATAGGAGTTGATATCACCAACAATTAGTATCAGAGCTGGGCGGTACCAGAGCACAGAGTGTAGTAGTGGTGTTAAAGATTGAAGAATATGAAAAAAACAAGCGCAATCAAGATGTAGATCAACAGATTTGATGGAAAAGATAATTTCTTCTTATAGCAAGTAAGGATAAAGGATATCCTCATTCAACAGGATTTGATCGATGCTCTCTTGTATGAGGAGATGCCAGCCATCATGGAGGTGAAGGATTAAAAGCGGATCTAGATGCAGATGGTGACCATGATCCACTTGTATTTAGCAGATGATGTTGTGATCGATGTACTTGATGAGACTTTTCAACGGTGCTATGGTCGAAGCTTAAGGAGTTATACATGACAAAATCACTCACCAATATGCTATTCCTTTGGAAGTAGTTCTACCAGTTGTAGATGGATGAAGATCAGAGCATATAGGAGGATATATTCAACTTTCAGAAGATCCTCACCAAACTCCTCAGCATTAATGAAAAGATTGAGGAGAAGACCAGAATGTTGATCTTGCTAGCGTCGTTTTCTTTTTTGTATAAGTCTTTGGTGACTACTCTTCTTGTAGGTAAAAGCACCATCAAGATGGATGAAGTTACTATAGCGATTCTCCAAAACGAAATTCTCAGGAGGAAGAATCCAGCTTCGAGCTCAAATGGTGGTAGCTCAGCTTTGACGATTTTTGGAGAAGCACGAGGTAGTAGACAGAGCGGCAAAAGATTGCAAGGAGGACCATCCAGATCCAAGACAAGGGACCATAGCAAGATCAGATGCTATCGATGCGACGAGCTGGGACATCGAGTCAAGAATTATCCATAATTCAAAGATCGGATGAGGGCTACTATGGCGATGTCCAATAGCGATACAGAAGACAGTGATGATGTTCTGGTTACTGAAGAGGTATCTACTTTTTTTTAGTAGATTATGGATTCTGCTTGTTCCCATCATGTATGTTGTAGAGAGGAGCTGTTTGACTTTCTGAAGATCAGTGAGGGCACTATGCTTCTACCAGATGGATCTAGCTGTGAGATCAAGGACAGTGGAACTATGAGATCCATGATAAAACAGTGAAAAAGTTGAATGAGGTCCGATACGTATCCAACTTTAAGAAGAATCTAATCTCATCGAGTAGACTAGATTCGACTAACTTTAAATGAAAAGCTAATGGAGGAATCTTGAAGGTCATGTACGACAGTAGGATGGTGTTAAGAAGAAAAAAGTATGGAGGATATTATCTCATGGTAGAGAGTCTAGTGCGAGGTGGAGCTCCAGGTGGAGATAGATTGAGCACGAGATGAGAGACTCAGGAGGATGATATGCGACATCGTAAGATGAAGTTTTTATTACCATAGGAGACTATTCCGAGCAGATCTTGGGTCGGGAGGTTTACAACCATTGATGGAGATGGGATCGAGCGGTCTGGCTCGACTCTCATATTTATCCATTCATGATCAGCAAGCGATTCCCTCAAGGCATAGTGGCGAGAAGATCTAGAAGCTCTCAAAGTTAGGTGGAGGTCGAATATCGAGTCGAGATAAAAATTATTAGAATTTGATGTTTTGAATTCGATCTATAGTAGAGAAAAATCAGTATCGGCACAACAGTCGGGTTGGCTTGGATATGGGATCGAGTAGGCTTGAACCGCAGTCAAGCCGACTCTCTCAGATAGACAAAAAATAGGTATTTATACGAGATGCAGTCGAGCCAACTCAACCTCTGATAGAGCCAACTCGATAGAGACGAGCAGAATAGGATGAGATTTTCTATTTGGACTTTGATTGTGATTAATCCAAGGGGTCTATAGGAGTTGCGCATGGACTACAGAATCTAGCGGTCATAGAGGGCTACAGTCATGATCCGAAGATTGAAAAATATTTTAAGATTCCATCAAGATTCTGTTTGACTCATGTTGGGAGATAGAGCCATGTTAGGACTCTTATAAACTGCTGAGAAGAGGATTCTCATCCTATTTAAAGGCCTGAGGTGCTATGGAGCAAGGTGTGATGCGTGTGGCGTGAGAGACACGTAGAGAGGCTCAGGTAGCCACTGAGAAGAGTTTGACAGAGCGCTGAGTATGTGCAGCCCACGAGAGAGAGAAGTAATAGGTACATAACATCCGACATGGAGGCCATGAGGATAAAGTATCTTATAGCTTCTGAGGGTCTCCTAGGAATTCTGAAATTTTTTTTGTGAGGATAGCTTCTAGTTGAGATAGATTTATGTACAGTGAGTTGAGAGTGGGTGTTCTCATCTTGTACTTCTCTTTCTCTTTCATAGTAAAGCTTTGCATGCCCCGTGAAGATGAGCCATTAGACTGATCCACGTACTTGATTTCTTATTTTATTTTATTTTTTTTTCTACTGCAATAATCTAGTACTAGATCTCAATAAGTGGTATCATAGGAATTGATATCACCAACATGCACAAACATCACCAACAATATTTTTCAAGTTCTAAGAAAATTAATTATATAAATTTAAAAGGGAAAAATGACTCCCAAATCTTCAAATTCTCTTAAGAAAAAATAGGAGATTTAGATCCCAACCTATAGAATCTAGATTTTGAAAAAAAAAAAGAAAGAATACATCATAAGGTCATACTTTTAAGAAATCGAGATTGCTAAATTTGAATGTGCAAATCTTAAGAAATTGATAGTCGAAATAACACTTTTCACCTTCTCTCGAGAAATGAAGACTTTACAAATCTCTACTCACAGACTGACATCTTATTCGTGACTCTTTTCATGTTCTTTCTTAATAAATTATGATTTCTAAATACAAACTCACAATTGCACATCCTAAATATTGAATTTTATGTCTATAATCATAGCTAATTTTGTTTCCTCTCACATTTATTACACATATGAAGATCTAACTAGAAAAAGTATATGCTTTGTATAGCCATATAAGACCGTGCTAAGTCCATGGATGTCAAGCATAAGTCACATGAATCATGGATGCAAACCCCATGCGTAGCTAATTGTGAATTACTAGATCAATGCACAAGATTGCACATGTAAGTTTTCATGCATATATAGGGGTGAAAATGGATCGGATCGGACTGGGTCATGAGTGATCCCAACCTGATCCGGTTCTTTGATTGGATCTTGATATTGGACCTAGACCTATCCAATAAAAGATCGGATCGGATCGAATTGGATTCATGATCAAATTTTTTGATCCAATGGATCATTCAGATCAGATTGAGTTTATGTATAATCCATCCCTAATCCATGAAAGATGAATCCAATTTAGATTTCAATCGATTCTAGATTGGATCATGAGTTAAATTAACCAACAACAACAACTATAGCTATTCAATCGATTCTCATGAATACAGTTAAAGTTGATCTTATAAGTTGACCATTTAATGATCTTCACGATATAGAATGATTTTTGGAGTGGTCATTAATATGTGACAATTATATTTAAAGAAAAATATCAAGATGTATCTAATATACATATGAAAGATAAAAAAATGTGACCTTCCAAAGCTGGTTGGAGGATATAATTAGAAGTGAAATTTCTATTTTCTACTTATCCTCTAAATTTTTTGAGTTGAAAATATTGTGTAGTTTTGATGCGAAGAATTTCTTGTGAAGAAGGAAAGAGAAGAAAATAATATTTATTAAAGATTTCATTGGCTTGAACCAATGAGTGCCACTCAATTATAGAGATGGAAAAAGAAGAATATGATATTGTATAGATGAATAGCCCACTGTAATTGGTGCCCAGTCTATATTAGCATATAATAAGTTCGGATCTGATTAAGTCGTTAAGCATAAGATTCATATAAATTTAAAAATTTAAGTAAGTCGAATCGGATCGGATCAAAATTTAGTAAATTCAGATCCGACTCGAAAATAGAATAGGTCTAATTTTAGAATCTGACCCAAATTCTTGAATCTTTTTAAATGGTTCGGATTGGATTTCCACAGGTTGGGTCGGGTCACCGATCAATCCGATCCTTTTACAGTCTCGTGCATGTATATAGAAGCAATGGATGTTAGATTTGGTTTTTACAAGATATATATTTTTTTTTTCAAAAGCAAACACAACTATCAATAAATAAATTTATGATTATAGGAGATGAATCTTGCCCATTTCTTTGTAACCAAATATGTTCTTAGATTATGTACACGTGCATAACTTGTCGAACCATCTTATCAAACTCTCATATGTCATATCTTGCTACTGTTGGCACATCGAAGGAAAAGTGTTTAGGTGTAATCCTATGTGCTAACAGCTATCGTTTGATTGGTTGTGCTCCTGGCTAGCTGCACTAACCAATTTTGTGCATAATTAATTGAATGCTGCCATGTTATCACGGAGTCTACTTGTGTAAATTGTCATGCGTGTATATGAATGCTCCATACCAGTTTTAATACTGTAAAATATCAATCTGGGTCACAAATGATGTGCTAAAATGGTAATGGTTAATCAAATGGTTTGAGTTAAATTCACCTAACATTTATCTCAAATCACCAATAAGTCACCTAATCCACCCACCATGGATGCCACACTTAACAAGGTCAGAAAAAGTGACTGCCACACAAATAAAAACCCTAACCAAGTATAAACACCCCTTCCATCAACTCCATTAACTTCTTTCCACCCCGAGAGAGTGCAGAAACCTCTACGCCCTTCTACCATCGTTCACCCAACATGATATATCTTTCATTATCATTATTATTTATTGATTAAAAAAAATTGTTTCAAGATTATTATTATTATTTACTAGCAGCTTAGTTTATTTATCCATTTGTTGTTAGAGAATTTGTGATAGCTAGGGACATCAAAGACTCTTCAGCATTAGTTGCACCATAGATGATCTTTTGCATCAATGGCAATGTGGCTAATGTAAGCAGTAAAAAAGATGCAAGAATTGCAATTAGTAGCCTTGATTTCAAGTTTATTACTAATGGTAAGAAAAAAATCTATGATATTTTCGTTCTTAGAGAAAAATTAAGAGCGATATAGAGGGAATCACTTGTGCAAGATTTGTTTTGAGAGCTAATCACATTCATCTCGAAGGTGATCTGATTATCATTATTGAGTGGATTTTGAGGAAAGCTGATGGCCTCGACTGGATGTCAGCTACAAGTTGTACTATATTCTAAATTGTTCATATTTTTTATGGATAAATGGTATCGTGAATTGGTTTGCTTTCGTATATGGTAAAGTACGATGTGGATTGATTCTATATTTATTCCTTCTCTCTGTATCATGGTATTTTATTTTTTATTTTTATATAATATTTTTGTACAAAAATTATATAATATTTCTATTTTTATTAAAACAAATTCTTTCTTTTTCTCATCGATATAAAATAGAAAAGCCCAGAGGAACAGCTGACCCTAGATCGGAAGGAAAAAAAAAGATTAAAAAAATGGTTTGAATCAGAAAAGACAAAAACAAAAATGGAGTGGTACTTGTCTTTTTCTTTCTTTCCTCTCGTTCCCCTTCTCCTCCAAGGAATTGGACGCGGACGAGTCGCTGAAGAAGCTAGGGTTTTCGCCACGAACGTCCTCTAATAGGTAAGTCTCCGATCCCTTCTCTCATTTGATTCCTCGCTCTCTTCTTCCCGTCGAGAATCCAACGCCGAAGGAAACCAACCCCCTTTCGAACGCTTCCTCTCCCAGGGATCCGAGCGGATTACGGCTCCGAGATTCGAAGATTAGGGTTTCCAAACGCTAGGTTCTACGCAATTCGTTTGCCTATGGTTTAGGTATTTGGAGGTTCTAGGCTGGTTGTTTTTCTTTGGTGGGAATCGCTCGGTAATGGTGGAATACGCCCCGGATCACAACGTGGGCTAGCGAGGAAGCGTCGGAGGCGAATCTTTTTGATACTAGGGTTTGTGAATTACAGGGATTTTTAGAGCTCCGGCTTTCAGTCTCTGGGGCATTCTTTGGAAACAGCGATTTTGATATCACAAGTTCAGGTTTTCGGATAATGTGTATACTTTGTGTGGTCCAGAGGTGGTCGCGGCGGGTCGCCACCATGCTGCCGTGGTTGGTGCTCCCTCTCATCTTCTTCTGGGCGCTGTCGCAGCTCCTCCCTCCGGGCCTCCGGTTCGAGATCACGTCGCCGCGACTGGCCTGCGTTGTGGTTCTTCTCCTTACCCTTTTCTGGTATGAGATCCTGATGCCGAAGCTGTCGGTGTGGCGGGCCCGCCGGTCGGCGCGCCTCCGGGAGCGGCAGCGGACCAGGGCCCTCGAGCTGCAGAAGCTCCGGAAGTCGGCCACCCGTCGCTGCCGGAACTGCCTGACCCCATATCGCGACCAGAACCCTGGCGGAGGCCGGTTCATGTGCTCGTATTGTGGGCATATCTCTAAAAGGCCTGTGCTGGACCTTCCGGGTTCTGTTGTTCGGAGCTCGGGGATCATCAGTGACCTTGTTGGAAAGAATGGTTGGATCTGCAGCCAGAATTGGTCCGCGGACGGGAATGGGAGCTGGGTCAGCCCTGTCCCACGGTATTGGGTTGGTGGCGGTGATGACCGGTGCTTGACAGAGAAGTCTTATTCAGGCGGGGTAGCTTTTGCCTGCAAGCTGCTTACGTGTTTTTTCTCTAGCGTGAGATGGCTTTGCAGGAAGGTTTTTAGGTTTGGTTATTCGATGGAGGACAGCTCTTCAGATGCAGATCACAAGGGATCGTCATCTAAAAGAGGGGAGAATGGAGGAAATTTGCAGGAGAGCAGGGGGGAGAAAGCTAGAAGGAAAGCAGAAGAGAAGAAACAGGCTAGGTTGGAAAGGGAAATGCTGGAAGAGGAAGAGAGGAAACAGAGGGAGGAGGTTGCGAGGTTAGTGGAGGAAAGGAGGAAATTACGTGATAAGAAGCTGGAAGCTGAGAGAAAGCGGACAAAAAGCTCAATGCTTGATGGTGAAAGAGACGATAGGAAAGAAGCGGAGAAAAAGAGGCATGAGAGGAGGAGGGAGAAAGATAAAGGTTCTAGCAAGAGCAATTCTGATGGTGAAGACCTTGAGAAAAGGGTGAGTAGGGAAAGTGAAAGGAAGCATGAGTTTGACAGAAAGAGTGAGAATGAAAAACGGGAGGCACTGAAATCTACAGCAGAGAACTACAAATCACATACTAAAGAACCTGGGCATGGAAGCAAGGTGACCACAAATAACCCAAGATACTTTGGTCGAATGACGAGCTCTCTCCTATCTTCTTCTAGAGGTTTCACTGGTGCCTCCTTTTTTGGGAGAAATGCTCAGAGCCTTGCTGCTCCAGTTAACAAAGCAAGTAGGGCTGCCATTAGCTTTGTTGATCATGGTTCTGGAATTAAAAGAGATGTTCATTCTGCTGGGCATGTAACAGTGAAATCTGCTGCTAATGGAGATGGAACTTCTTTGACCAACATTCATCAACCTGTGAGTTATGACCTACACAACCTGTCTCCTCTTTGTGATTATAAATTTGCGTTTTTTTCTTGTAAGAAATTTTAACTTAGTTCATGATATGCATCCTTTTGTTTTGCAATTGCTTCTTCTCTCTCCAGGTAAGTTCAGACATGCAGCCACATAGTACTGCCCCAAAGAAATCCTGGCATCAACTATTTGCTCGTTCAGAAGCTTCTTCTCCTTATCCTGATGTGAATACGTCTGGCTGTCCAAGTCAGAATGGCCAACTAGAAGCTCAAAGTGCAAACGTACCTGCTCAAAGAATGTTTCCTAATTATTCTGTTGATAACCAAATTAATTTTGGACGATCATTGCCTCTCAGCACCTATCCTCCAGTGAGTGTATCATTTAGTAGCAATCCAGTTCCTCCTTTGGTATCTGAATCCATGTTTCCTCCTCTCAAAGAACCAGCACCAAATACAGCACTAGAAGAAGCAGAGCTATTTGAAGACCCATGCTATGTTCCAGACCCTGTCTCATTGCTTGGGCCAGTATCTGAGGCACTTGATAATCTTCCATTGGACCTGGGGTCTGGGTTCTCTGCTGATAAGTTGGAAGTACCTCATGTTTTAAAGAACGTGTCTGCCCCTGGAGATGTTAACAAGCTTTCACCAATTGAGTCTCCCATGTCCAGACTGCGAGTTTCTGAGGAAAAATATAATGCATCAAGCCAAGTATCTGGTACTCCAAAATCACAGGAGTCACTTGCTTCAAATTTGGATGAAGCAAGTAATGCACAAGGAACGTGGCAAATGTGGGGTGCTCCACTGGCTCACGATGCATTGGGATTGGTTAGTAGGCCTTCCGGCTGGTTTTCACCCCTAGGATCAAACAAATTTAAGCAAGAAGATATCATTCTTCCTTTGACACACAACCCTGTGATATCACAAAGTCCAAATGAGAACCAGGTTCTTCCCAGCATTCAATCTCTGCAGCATGTTCGTGTTGGTGATCAGCAGAATGGTGGAACATACAGTCCTCTTGGTCCTAGTGCGAATGGGAATGATATGTGGGTGCAGAAAACACCCTTGCAGCCATTACCTATTGATGGAGAGAGCCATTTTCTTCCTCTTGATCTCATAGATAATATTGCGAGGAATGATGTGGCATATGACAGTCCAAACGGATCAATAGCCAGCCATCCTTTTGAGCTACCTCCATCTAATTGTTGGTCCAAGTAAGTAACCCATATAATTTTGAAGCATTTTGTTATGGATTTCTGGTCAGACTTTTAAGCTTGGTCTTGTTTGTTGCCTTTTACATTACTGTGAATAATTATGGTAATTAGTTGCTAAATGTATCAAACAGTACAATAGATAAAAAGTTGTCTTTGGAAAAGATTGTCTCAATAATTGGATGGATCTATTCCCTTTTTTTTTGTTTCATAATATGGATTTTTCTCATTCTTTTGGTATTGTGTTTACTGGTACAAATTTTTTCTACTTATTGTTAATAAGACCTTATGCTTTTTTAAAACCTCTTGAAAACATGGAACTGTTTTTGATCCTAAATATTTATCGCATTTCATGAAATGTAATCTAAGAGATGAACAGAGCAACATCCTATGTGTTATCTGTACCATCTATCTGACACCAACTTTCTAGATCCTACATTACAACTTGTTCCTAAAAGATGCTGCTAAATTGGTGGGGGGGGGGGGGGGGGGGGGGGGGGGGGGGGGGGGTGGGGCGGGTGAGAGAGAGAGGTGGTTCCTTGGGTCCTACTTGTTGTTAGTGTTTAGACTTTCATCCAAGAACTGCGGAACCATAATTGGGATCCGTGCCAACCGGCCAACGGTATGAGTCGGTACGGATCCGTACCGGACTGGACTGGATCCGATCGGCACGAACCGAGACAGAAGAGAAGGAAACCGGGGAGGAGGAAAAGAGAAAGAGGGGAGGGGGAGGGAGAGGGGGGTCGAAGGAGATGCTGGCGGTAGCCACAGGCGGGCCGCGGGCATGCTTGGAGGGTCGCCAAGGCCTCCGCTTCCTCCACCAAGTCTCGATTGAGAGAGAAAGAGAGAGGGGGGAGGAAAAGAAAAGAAGAGAGGAGATGCGATCGAAGAGGCTGCCAAAGGGTCTCTGGCTGGCCATCGGATGGCGCAATCGCGGCCTATGGTACTGCGGATGTGAAAAAGGGGTGATCGCCCTAGTTTCACTAGTTTTTTTTTTAAAAATCCTAACCACAGTAGAGCCGGCAAACCCATTACCTAATTTACTATTCATTGTTGTTTTTTTTTAAATGCGATGAACTGAACGGGGATTGTTGCCCCGGTTCTGCGGCCGTGGCTTTGCTTGCACATTTTCTGCCGTCTGGTGGCTACAGTGGCCACTTGGTGCCCTTCGGTGGCCTCTCCATCGGTTGCACCTCTCTCTGGCGCCATCACACTCTCTCTCTCTATCTCTTTCAATTAAATTCTCTATCAGACGACACTAAGCTTTGAAGGCCTCCGCAGCCCTTCAGCAGCCTTGGAGGGCCATCGCTCGTCTTTGGTGGCGTCGTCCCCACTTTCCCTCCCCTTCTCTCTCTTTTTCTCTCTCTTCCTCGCTTTTCCTCTTTTTCTCTCTCCCTCATCCAGTGTTTTGATTTGCTCGACTGAACTGTCCCGGTTTGCTGCCGGTACAGCTCAGAACATCCTGAGCCGTCTGATTTCCAAAAGTTTCACCTTTTTGAAAGAAGGGGAAGAGAGAGAAATGGTAAGGCTTTTTCTTATATTTTTACTCTTTAAATGAAAATGTTGAATTTTCTCTTTTCTTCAAAACTAATTTCTTACTAATATATACAAATACCACTTGCAGATTATTGTTGTTGTTACAGGTTTGACCTTTTAGGTTTTGGCCAGTTTTGTTCCAATTTTGGTGGGCTAGTCAGTCTTGGTCGAAATTGATACTTTTCTTTAGTATTATTTTGTGATCACAATCACAATTGGGTCATTTCTTTATTTATTTAAGTACATATATATTGTCAATATATTTTTTTCTTCTGATTTAAGTGAGGAGATAAATAATGAACACAGCCCTCTTGATAGTCTGAGGCCTTCGGAGAGGCCTTATTAAAGACTAATTGGACTACTTAGTACAAGATATTTCAAAGGAATAGCATATTCTTCAATTAAAATGAATATAACATTCTATGTCTACATATAATTGATTAAATAGCCAGTTAACCTAAAAAATTATGAGAATGCAATATGTTTGTAGTTTTACTAGAAAAATGAAGAAAAAGATTTTAATGCACGTTATACTTTAAAATCCCAAAATTGCTAAAGAATAAATACAACGAATTCTTGACCAACTGAAACTCAAAAAGTAAATAATACAGATATTCATTGTAAAAATATTAGTACAATTTATTTAGATGCAATATTACTCTAATCTAAAATTGTTGGAAATATACAAATAAAAAACTTATGTATAATACAAATACTCTAAAGCTTTGCCAAATAATTTTTCTTGGCCTCTTTTTTTCCATCCTTTTTCAATTTCGTAACATTTTTTTGACTGAAAGCCCAACACTTGGAGCGAAACTTTTGAGATCATCAAAGCTGAAACCTCAGTGACTAGGCTAAAATGAAACCGAAACCAAGGTTTTAGACCTTGGGTGGAGTGATGGTTGTTTGAAAGTTTAATTTATTCCAACAGAACTATGAATATTAAGGAATCATATCGGACTGGTTTAATTTGTGGGAAGCATTTTATCTCACCAAAATATTTTTTCTAGAAAGCTGATGCTTAGGTATATGATGCTGAGGAAAAGTTTTTGTATATTTGGTTGACTATGGGAAAGTAACATATGAATTACACTTTCTAGGGTGACTTATGTCTGAGCATCTATTTTCTTGGAAAAGTTGTGTAAAGTTTCTGTTATGCTCTTAATAGAATTGTATAAAATACCTATAAAACATTACATGCATATTAAAAATATTTTTAAATATTTAAAAATAGGTAGTAAAAGTATTCGTTGGGTTGAGTTTTTAGGGTTCCAACAATTTTTAATAGTTAGACAACTTCTTTATATTGCAGTAATTTTTAATGATTATTAATATATTTTTATATTAAGGTTACCATAATTTCTTTATATTGTGGTGATTTTTAATACTATATTTTAAGAGTTTAAGATTAACTATTAAAAATAGCTATTAAGAAGATCATGATGGCTTAAATGTATTTTTGATAAAAAAAATACCACAATTTCCAGCCCGTAGGAAAGTGGCACTCCCATGTCCAACATGAGTTTTTCTTTCCCATGAAATATGAGAAACTTATTCTCATAGGAAAACTATTTTCCTGTCTTTCTCCTTTGTACGCTCCAGACAAATATGAGACATTTTTTCATTTTCCCATTGACTACACTTCCCCCCCTCTTTTTGTGAACTAAACGTGTCCATCGAGTGAGACAAGAAATACAATCTGCAAAGGTGGTGCATCTAAGTTTGGCTGGTTGCTATACTTGTTATGATCATACTAGATGGATCTCTGACTTTTCATTTTATTTCGTATGCAATAATAGAAAAAATGGTTAAAATGCTGAAGCATGGAATGCCGAATGGTCCTGAACTACCTGGTTTAGGGCATACTGAATCGTACCAACCCCAAATCAGGACTGTGCATAGGATCAGGTCGAGATAGGGTTCAAATGAGGCGGTTTCAGCCTGGACTGAGCAGAACTGCCTAGTTCGGCTCGATTCAAGGCATTTCAACCCTTACTCTCCCTTAAATCATGGAGAGGGAGGCATAGGTCTCCCGTGCCTTCTCTTTCTCACTATTTTTTTGTCACCTAGAAATCATGAAAAGGTGGGATTTTTGCAGCTTTTTTCAGCTTAGATCCAATCACAAATTAGGTAAAAGGCCCTCTCTGCTTCCCGCTCCTTCCTTTTTTTTTTTTTCATACTGAAAATCAGCAAAAAATAGAGAAAATAGGGGGAGATCATGCCAAAATTTTGGATGTTGGTATTATCATTGAAGCTTTGCAAACCAATTGTAATTTGAAAAATATTGATGCCATTGAGAATCTTTTCAATAGCAGGTGGAAGAGTGAATGTATCAGATCTTGTGTCTGTGGCAAGATTAAGTGCCGGAGCATCAATTAATTGCTAAACCAATTTGCTAAAGATGGCAAAGTTTGCAACACCAATCTGATCCTCGATAACCACATTTAATTTATACCTTTTAAAAGTTTGATATGTAATAGTTCCTTATGCTGTAAATAACCTATAATTTTTTATCTAAGGCAAAGCACAAATAGGAAAAATGTTGTTATGTTACCATGACACTGAAGGTGGTTCATTTCTGTCACTTTGGCCGCAGCAGAAAGTATCCCTATTAGTTCTTACCGCAACTCTACAATTGTAGCAGGCACTATATTATTAACCGTAGGAGTTGTCAGTTGCCTTTTGCTTTACAAGGAAATTTCACCCCTTTTGAAAAAAATGTTAGGATTCTCGTGTCAAGCAGTTGGAACATTACAATATTAAAGCTAATTCATTATAGTATTTTGAATATGACCCCATGGGGTCGTTAAGCAGAGAAGGAAGAAAAAAATAATGAAAGGAAAAAGATGATCAGGATTAATCTGCAGATCTTACCAGAAATTCATATGGATTTAATTTCATCAACTCTTTGATTGTTTTTGTGTTGCTGATTGCTTCTTGCTGGGGATGAATAATGTTTGTTGCTGTGCCAAGAACATAATTGGAGCAGCTCATATCTTCAACCTATGCATGAGTTTGTAGATATATTTATATTTGAATATAGATTTTTGGTATCTGTTAAACATAATATTCAAAAATTTGGATCGATAACCTGTCCTGAAACTCTGCAATTTTAGGGATTTGTAAATTAATATAATATCTTGATGTAGAGGGTGCAAGTAGGCATGGTTTTTCTGAATGCACAGAAAATGAAGAAAAATTGAAGGATAAAAGATTTTAATCTTGATAATAGAGTAGCATAAATTTAAAAATAACAAACAACTTACCTTTATATGTTCTCATCGTGGGTTCAAATTGCCTATGAAGAAGATGTTATAATGTAAAACTTCTTGTTGCAAATCTGGTTGCCAATGATTTATGTTGCAAAGAGCTAGAAAATAAAACATATTGACCATAGCCTGTACTACTTGCATTCTTAAGGGTCAGTTTGGTTCCATCTAAGTTTGAGAAGGACTACGCATGAGTTCAATGGATGTGAGAATTGAAAGACGAATTTATTCCGGTTTGGGCTATTTGTCATAAAAGAAATACACTTCTGGAGGTGACAAGACTGACATGTTCAACTATGGTTAGCATAGAATACTCGGCACTTTTTTCAAATTCTGAGAAGTGATTCGGAACTTCTTGGACTGAGATCACTCACAGAAGTGGGGGAAAACGACATAAGTGCATTACATTGGTTATTTGTCTCGTGCACATTTATCCACCCAAAGATGGAGTACTTGAATTGTGCCCTCCAGGGCCCTGTTGGATGGCAGAATAACCAACTGCAATAGATCCTTTGAGCAACCATCACTTATTCAGTTATCCATGGGTGAATAAGATCCCTCTTTTGGTTGATGTTTGAGATAGTGGGATAAGTTGGAGAAAATAGTGAAAAAAATAAAGAGAGAAGAGAGAGCTCTGGTGGTTAAATTTATTCCACCTCTCCCCATGAAATATTCTTAACTGATTTAAGTACTTTCTGGGGCATTGACCAGAAATCTTTGAGATTGTCACTTTTGCTTGTGGTTAAATGAATAACCACAATTTTTTCCTGTTAACCAGCATTCATGCAGGGCTTAAGTGCACTTTTGTAAAACCAAATAAACCTAAAGACCTGCATGTTTCAGTGTAAGCTTTCTCTAATTGGAGGATGTGGATACAAGGGTTTCAAGTGCATGCCATTTATACTTTTCATAATTACAAATAGAGAGAGAGAGAGAGAGAGAGAGAGAGAGAGAGAGAGAGAGAGAGAGAGAGAGAGATATGCTGCTGGGTTTACTTGGTTTAGAGAGAGAGAGAGAGGATATGCTGCTGGGTTTACTTGGTTTAGAATTCTCTAAATTGAGGCATCAGTCTGTTCTTATTTAGAATTGTTCGGTCCAAGAAACAATAACTTGAGTTGCTGTTAGTCATTGCCATCTTGCTGAACTGCTTATAATCATCATCTTAAAGAATTGGAATATTGAATTCCATATTTAGTTCCTATCCTCCTTTATTTCTTCTCTCTTGGCTTCTCACCTTATCAAACTGCTGCTTAAAACCTTCCAAATTCTATCTTCTCTATCTAGAAACTGTATAAAGTAAAAACTATATGTGCACTTCTGCCTCTTCTTTTTAAATTAAAGAACCTTGTGATGCTCTTTCTTATATTTTTCTTGTGTATTTACCTGCAAAAGTTAATTCACTTCAAATTACGTCCTCCAGGATCCATGCAATCGCCTTATGAAACCAAGGGTCCGTCTTGCTTAGTTTACCTCCACAAAAGTTCCTCCTCTTAGTATCAGCATCAGAATTTGATTATTTTTTCGTGTACGTGAGTATCTTGAATATATCTATACTTACCTTTTTCTCCTCATTTTCAAAGCTATATCCATGACAAGCATTTTATACATGATATCAAAATCTAATTAAAATCCATCACTGTTCTCTCCTCCATCATCAGCAAGGGTTGTCCGTTCACTCTCAAATATCCAGAGATTAATTAGCTGCAATCCTCACTGCTCTAGCTAGAGAGTATACTCTGATTTGCTAGAGCTCTAACTACATCTGCTACACCCTTCCTGTGGATTGTGGCAATTGATTAACATGCACCCTGGTTCTCATCATGTTGATTGACACAATATTGATTACTTCTACAACTAAATTATGTAAATAAAGGAAACTTCCAATAACTTGTTATATGTCAACATTGAATCTTGGTTACTTTCAGTATTAAGAAATCTCCCTATTCTAATATGACAAAAATCATGTCTAGCTGTCAACATACAGATTTACTTCCCAAGATAGCTTCCTTTCAAGCCATGGATCATAAGTGAGTTACCCTTTTCACCTTCCATTTCAAAATGAAATCTAGCAGTTCTCATATCTTTTCCTTTCATCATTGTAATTGTCCTAAATGTGATGTAAGATAGCCATAAAGAGATCATTTATTAATACTTTATGAACATGAGAAAGAACCAGTTCAGATTTTCATAAAGGAATTACTAAATTTTCTGCAACTCTACTTACAATATTACTTCATTTTGAGTTAGTGAATAATCTTGAACCATGGAGATGACTTGAGGCACACGATAATCGCATTAATTAATTCCGACCATTAGAGTAAGTAAAACAATTTAAAATTCTTTGTTTTTATATAAAAAACTATCTTTGTATGGATCTTTCACACCAGGTTTTAAAACCAGTACCAGAGGATGCATGGTACTGGGTACTGACACAAGGTACGGACCATCCTATACTGACACACCGTGTAATGGTGCCAGTTTCTGCTGGAACTGGTACCTTCCCATGCTAGCAGTTTTGAAAACCTTGAATCACATGAAGAAACTATAAAATAAAGAGTATTGCATTTTGACATGGAAACATGTTTAGTTAGGTTAAACCTGCTGCTAGATCTATAATTATATCCATTAAAAATCAGTATCATGTTATAGTATAAAACTAGATGTCGATATTGAACATTTTACTAGCCCCATCAAAACTCATTTTTACCAATCCTAATCAGACCCTGAACACTTCTCTACCATATGGTCTTCCAGTTGATTTCAATCAGCACTGTAAAAAGGTGACTAACAAAAGTGGTTGCTCTTTTGACATCATTTATTAATGACTTAGAAGCTATGCACCCATCATCAAGGTGTAAATAAACTCAGCAAATATTTCCCGTTTTGTAACTTTCTGGATAAACAGTAGCTGGAGTGGCAAGTCATATGGAGCACATCTGGTTATGGAATTTTATAATTAGTGGGTTTAAGAAATTATTAAAGAATTAAGGGTTTCTAAGAACCATTAGGACAATTTTGTTGCATGTGAAATGGAGAAACCTGCCCATTTTCTGTCATCTTAAGCAGGTTATCAGTGTCTTTGTTAAATTGCGCAAAATTGAAAGGAATGTATTAAGTGAAATGATACTAGGGTCATGGTAGCAATAGCTGAGATTATGAGCATAAGAAAGCAAGTTGAAAGGGCCCAGGAGCACAAAAAAGATTGTAAGAGGAGAGCTTCTAAGTATATAGTCACATCCAGGGTTGAGAGTTCTTGCAACTGTTGGTCAGACAAGACTTTGTTGGTCCAACATTTAACTTTAAAGGATGTCCATCCATGTTGCTGCTAAGTTGTATTTGTTATCCTGCTTTATATCACTCGGCCTTCAACTTTTTAGACTGTGTTGCTTGCCCTAGTCTGTGTACTTCAATTATGATATATATATTCCATCCAATTTTCATTTCTATGCTCCTTGATTCTGACTACGTTGTTTTCATCTGCATGCAGCCGAGCTTTAAAAATATCTGTTATCAAACTTTTTTCAGCTGTATCTAGACCATGCTTTTATTGTTTGGCAACTTTCTGCCAGCTCTTGCTCCTTGTTTCCTACTGTCTCATGAGCATCATTTCAGCTAGCCTTCTCGTGTTGATGAATCATGATCTGTGCTTTTGAACCCTTGAAGCTACTTTTATCACCTTCTCTGCCAATATAATGGTATGTCCTTGCACATGGAGCACACTATATGAAATATCAGCAGTAATTTGCTCTTTGCCCCCTCAAAATGGTTGATACACAAGCGCATCAAAGGAAAATATTGAGCAAATCCGTGCCCCATCCATGCTCCCCTTCTGTCTGTCAATTATATGAATTGTTGCCTTCCCTCTAGCAGTTACATTCATTGGTGATTAATTGAACTTACGCATGTGAGCTGTGGCTTCAAAGTCAGGCTGTAGCATGTCAGGTTTTTGGTAAGATTACTTGGTCTTATCCAAAAGCGGTGGAAGGCAAGGCATGTTTTAATCACTTTAGTCTAAAAGCTGCAGCTGGAAGTCCAAGGGCGAAGACAGAAGTACAGAGGCACGGCAACATTGAACTCATAAGCTTAACTGCATATAAATGCAGAAAATTCATTGTTCTTGTTCTTTCCAGGGATATCTGTGGTGAGGAGGGTCTGAAATATGGATATGAATGTTCTGACAAAAGTAAGCGGTTGATTAAAGATGATATTATATGAGTAGCTAGAACTAGTAACACTGTGGTTCTCTTGTTGAGTGCTTGGCTGTGGATATAAATCAATTGTGGAGTAGGCTCTGCACCGCTGACTTTAAATTGTTAGCATATAGTTTGTTTTTATTATTTACAGATAATATATTCAAAATGATCTAGTTGTTGCCCATCGAGTGACCCATGAAGAGTTCTTATATTTTTTTCCTGTTGAAATAGGAATTGTGTAAATGGTAAAACAACCAAGGTGATGTATATCTAGGTTGTCTTAGATTTAATGTGGCAATGTTGCAATGCAGCAGGCCTTGTAAGTATGTTCTCTTACAATGCTTTCTGTCTTTATATTCTTACTGCTGATCTTCTTTCTTTTCATTGGTGGAAACCATTCTAGTCAGCTATGTTGACTGCCATCCTGATATATGGATTGGGGAAGAAGTGTTTTAAAGCAAGGATCTTTTTGCAAAATATGAACTGTTAGATGCCGGGGATGTTGTCAGTATTTTTAACCTGTCTTATTTATTTATTTAATATTTTTTGGTTGCTTACCTGTTATGCATTGTCATAAAGTCAGTATACACAAATTGAATGGCGACCTTTGATATTTTGACTTGTGAACTGGCAAAGCTGGTGAAGTTAAACCTAGATGTATCTTAACGAATAATGATCTGTTTTATTTCCTCACATTCGGTTGAAATTGCCCTGGATAACAATGTTTGTTGTCCACTTGCTAGCGTGGTTGAAGTTTTCTCCAGGATTTTGCTATATATATATATATATATATATATATATATATATATATATATATATATATATCACCATAGATTTTTTTTCCCCTCTCTGCTAAGAACTTGATTCTTTTTCTCCCAATGAAGATGCCAGAGTTTGCAGGGTCAGTTTGTGACAGTCTTTTCGTTTTATTTGAATTTTTCTATTTAAGATGGTACTGTATCTATCTATCTCCTCTTATGATATAATATTGTGTTGAGCTAGTTTTTTGTTCTTTATATGTCTCGTCCAATATATGGATTGGATAGCGCTGCTTACAGCATTCAGTCTTGTCAAGCAACTCAATGTTTACGTCTGTCTTTTTGCAGGAAGGAATGGGTGCTAAATGGTCCTCGGGAAGCTGGAAACTCAATCCCGGCGAGGCCACATATTGGAGGCATGTTTTCTACTGGTCCAGATGTACAGTCAGTCTGGTCGTTCGATCAAAAAGAGACAATATAAACACCACAGAATCAATGTCATCAAAATTAGTCGCACTGTATCCTTATTAATGCGAATGATATGATCATTTCATCAGCATGAGTACATGGCGTTCATGCGTTCGTGCATTCCAACAGGGAAAGGTCAATATATATCTAAATCTGAGATTTTAAAAATGGGTCCCAGAGAGCGTACCAGTTTTTTAAAAAACCGGCTCGATACCGGGCGTGGCACATGATGCTGGACCGCTTCCTGCATTAATATGCCCGTGCGCCGGTGCTGGTTTTCTACTGGAACCGCATGCCAGCCAACTCGCTCTGGCTGCTTCTAAAATCTCGATAAAATTTTACGACATAAACGTTATTGTCCGTACCAATCAATTTACTTCTTTTAGCGATTCTGAGATAAAAAGTGGTGTTCCCTGAGCATCATGTCACGCTAATTATCGGTGGGGTGCCATTGAAGCTTCCGTGTGTTTATGAACGGCTTTATAGGAATTCAAGAGAGTGCGTTCCTTGTTGTACAAACTTTGTGGTGGCTGTATCCCTCCTTGTAACCGACGCTGATGCTTCGTTCAATTTAGATTAATATAATATTGCTTCCTTAAAAAGGGGGGAAAAAAGAGAGCAGACCACTCGGCACGGGCTCAACGTTTCACGACTGCAGTTTCCACAAGGAGGATTGGAGGCGCTCATGATGGTCCTATAGCCTAAAATTTAGTGTAATAATTTCATAATATTTTTATGGTGAATGGTCATCGTGCATGTTGAACTTTTTTGGAAAGGACGTTCATCGTGCATGTTGAACTTTTTTGGAAAGGACGTGGTGCCAACGTTTGCTAGCGCGCGCACGTTCTTCCCCCCCTCCATTTGCTAACCAACGAGAATGTGGCCTATGTCGTTGATCGCTAGTGCGTTCAGGCAATACGATTCTTTCCGCTATAGGCGAATTTGGTTGTTTTGAGACCGGCATTGAGGTGTTGTTGCCAAATCCATGAATACATCCATGGCATGGGAAGATAAATCTGCCACGAACGTTCACGATTAGTTACAGCGTTAGTTGCCAAGTTCTGGGTCACAAGAGCCGCAGACACGAATGAAGACCAGCAGCAGTGGTGTACTGGGAGCTACTTCCGCTCGTAACAAAAAATGCTATGACTGGCGTATTAATGATGGTGAAAAAACTAATTAAGAGAGTTGGATGGCGTCAAAGGCCATGTAATGACACGGATCCTTTGGTTCCCCGCAACATATAACTAGCAAGTATGGTTGAAAGGGAACGCATGCCAGGGATGAAAAATGTAAATAGCCAAATTCAGATTTCAGGTAAGAAGGTTATGTCGTTTCTTTGACGATGCTACCAACTAGGCTTGACTTGGTTGGCATCTCTTCCCTTGTCGAGCATCAAATCCTCGCGATGATGCCTCATGTTTCTTGGGCTAAAAATAGAAAATTAAAAAATAAAAAATAAAAAGCTCTGCTCGAATGAATGCATCTCTCCAATAATTTTGTTAATAAGCAATTGGATTATCATATTCATGTACTTGTTAATTTTGAAGTGCATACTCGGATGAACTTGACTTCACACTCCGTTGTTTTCATATTTTTTTGCCACTCCTCTCTTGAGATGGCTACACGCATGCGTGCGTTGATTGCTAGTTCAGGTGTTCAATAGAAACATAACTAAGGACTTACTATTTTTTTTTTAAATGGAACATTCGGTTGATCACAAAGTAGATACTCAGGTAAAATTTTATCAGAAATAGATCTAAGAGACGTTCGATGCACGGTTAGACCAATGTAGAACTTCTTTCTAGTCTAGTAGGTTAGTTAAAGATTATTCTATTTTAAATTACGGAGGTGAAGTTGCCCGGAGTGAACCACTTGAGCTTCCTGCATCTCGGATGAGGTTGTCGCCGGCGATCGAGATGGGCGGCGGAGGCACCGCAGCGGTGGGGGCGGCATTGGCGAAGGTGGTGATGCGGGCGAGGAGAGGAGAATGGAGACGACATCTGTCAACAGTCGGGTCGGGTCCTAAATCGGGTTGGCCTATCGGGTCGGGTCATAGGCGGGCAGCGCATATCTCACGTGCGTGGCACGTACCGAATGCCGGTCCTGGCGAACGATTCAGTGGCGCCGGAACGAAAACTAGGGCACACGAGACAAGTTACCACTGGAGGCATCGGAAGAGAGATAGCTGGCTTTATAAAAGAACAGAACAGGAGAGAGGGAAGGTTCGAGCTCTACTCCACCTAGGGATTTCGCAGCTTCTTCGCCAATCGAAGCGACGTTTCTTGGTAACTCTAAGCCCTCGGGGTTTCCAAATGTCGTTTCTTGGTTCCATCATCGTTGGAAAAGTTTCTTCATTCCGTCCTCGTTGGAAAATTTTCTTGATTCGCTAATTTTCGTTCCCTACTTGTATCGCTTAACCTGTTATTATGCTCCCAAAATTGTTCCTTTTTTATTTCTATTTTTCCTCGTCCTCCAATTTCATGCTTTCAACTCTTTCTTTAATTTTTGTTCTACGTCATGCTGACTCAAATACAATGACACCGTCGTTTTGGATTAGTTTCCCGATATAAATTGGACTTTTTTTCTTCGAAAGTTTTTCACTGCATGATTTTTTGATATACTTCTAGTAGTATAATAGGATTTTATTAGTTTCACTACTTAGAATTTCGAAGAGATTGGTTTATTTTGAAGGGAACCAGAGTTTCAGAAAATGGCGGTGGGGGCTGGTTTGAAGACAAGCCTCAGGAGCAAAGTGAAGGTTTCGGCTGGAAGGTTTGACGCAACTGGGAATGGTACTAGAATTATTGATGGAAAAAAGAAGCATGGGAGAAGAAATAGTGTGAAAAAAAAGAGTAAGTGGTATGGGTCGGATGAGGCGGAATCTGACAGTGAACCTTATCAGAGAAATAGAAAGGATGAGAGTGTTGAATCATCTTTAGAGATAGATGGAACTAAATCTACTAATAGATACAAAGGACGCAAAAGTGGTGAAACATCAGCCGACAAACTCAGACTGAAAGGGAAGAAGATAGATGGAACTGTATCTACTAATAGACATAAAGGTTATGCTGAGGACGAGGTATTGGGGAAAGATGGCAAAAGCAAAGAAAAATCGAATCAGATTGCTGAGAAGAAGCAAATTAGGCTCCAAACACGAGTGCTTAACAAAACTGGAAAGAAGACGAGGATTAATAGAAAGGCATCAGGTGACGGCTCTGCAGAATCAGGTGCTCCACCACAGAAGAGAAAGCGAGTTATCAAAATCGATCCATATGATATCTCCAACAAGCGATTAGATGATACTATTCCTAATAATGGTCGGTATTTTCAATCTTCCATTGGTAATTTCGACATCCAATGCAGTTAAGTTCTTTTCGTGTGGTGTCCTGGCTGGCAATTTTAGTCTTTTCCATTTCTCTTTCCAACTACATTACTTTTGTTTCTTTTTCATACCTTTTCCTGGGGGAAGTACTGCAACAGTTATTGTTGTAAGTATATGTCTATGTGACTAAATTGCCTTTTTTTCCAGCTTTATGGTGTCAGATGTTGCAGCATAGTCTTACATTATTGTCCTGTTTGTCTTGAAAGTCAAGTAGTAGCATGCTTGTTTGCTAATTAGATAGGTATCAAATTTAGTATGGTTGTGATCCACCTCTTCTTGCATATTTGTGCTTTTATTTTGACTTAGTAGGGGTTGGTTAAGCACTGAAGGGCAGTGTGAGATCGGTGGAACTTATGTCATCATATTTGGAGCTTTTCACTATCATATTTGTAGTTTCACTTTGTTGAACATGTAATGTATAGCTGCGGTTTTGCTTATGAGGTTGCAATGGTTTTGCTGACATGTGAAACCCGAAACAAGAAAATGGGGATCTCTATCAATTAATGTGCTTGCTTTTTGTCAACAACGTGTTTTTAAAGACCCTCATTGAAAGTCTAAGCAATTGAATTATTTTTGTCCAATGAAGTTTGATTCTGAATTTCAATGTCATTTATTACCTCATATTGTTGAGTGTACATATGTTTCTGTTCTGTTATAGAATCTAGTGAACATGAATTTGATAAAATTTTCAATTCAAATTTCAAAATAAATTGTATTATTATCTTTTTATGATCTTTATTTATTTTAATGGTTATTTGTTTACATTGTCATGCAGAGAATGTTGTAGAGAAAAAGACTGAAATGTCAAAGAATGCTCAGTTTCGTGCTATACAACCAAGCCCCTCAATCCTCTCATTTGTGGAAGACAATGTATCTAGAACCTTTTTTTTCTCTTAATATATTATTTTTGGTCACTATGTTTTACCATATTTGACAATACTATAATTAACCTATTTATGTTATTGACAGCTATTGGGCCGCAGGCGATTGAATGAACTACAAAATGCTGGCTACAACATCAAGCTCTCTGCTCCTTTAGATAATATCCTCTTCTCAACCAGCAAAGAAAGAGAGCGAATTGAAGAAAGTGTATGATCTTTGAGTAATTGAAACTAGAAAATTCATTTTTTGCTGCGTTCATCATAATATTATTGCTTGCTTATAACTCTCATGTGGCAAAATGAAGTCAGTCCCCTTCTTTGCAACTATGAGATTTTACTCTGATTCTAGCATAGTTTAAAGCTTATTCCTTAGGATGAGAAGATCCTTGGTACATGCTTTTGCAATTTTTGAATACTTTCTTTGTTCATATATTTTGCAGCACGGAACATAATTTTAGGAAATATTTGATAGTCCACTATTTTGACTAAGTTTCAGTTTAATTGGTCAACAAACTTTTATTTATTGTTTCTTTTTGTTTGTTGGTGAATATTTTCAACAGGTGTTTAGAAATAAGTTGGAATTTTTTGCTGCTGCAAAGATCTCTTCATCTTTTCCACCTCCTATGATTCCAGAGATAGCATTTTCAGGTAAACTACAAAAGAGAATTAGCATTCAGGAAATAATGTTTGGTTGCTAAACCAAGACATATTTCAACTTTTGAACTTTTCTGTTCTTTTGGTTTTGTTTCCATCTTTATGTTGCATACGTGACATTTCCAGAGTCCCACTCATGATTTGATTCTTCTTCTCAATATGTGCATTATGCTGGCATATCCACCTATTGTTTTTGTCATTTGATTCATATATCTCATTAATTGAAACATGTCATAATTGTTTTTCCTCTTGTGGTCTTATATGTTATCTCATGTTTTGCTAATAATATATGATATGGTTCAAAACAATTGCCTTAATTGTTGAGCATTGCTTCTTTTGCAGTTTGAATATGTTTGAGTGTGCTTATCCATGACTGGCTAATTATAACTTGTTTAGATCTTTCATGATACTCTCAGTAAATTGCCTTCAAATTTTGTATGATTTATAGCTGTGTCCACTGCTGAGCCTGTTTTAACCTTTGAATTCATTAAGGTTAAAAATCAGAGGTTGCCTCCCATAGTGCAAAGTTTAGATTGGTTTGTTAAATGGGACTTCTAACTTTTTGGTCATTCAAGTTGCATCATTGTTCTCCTTCGTAAATTTACCTATACAGTTGCTCAGACCAGGTCCTTAGAACTGTGCAACTTTCGGTTTTGTAAAATTTGACAGTATTTGTGGATAACATGCTTTTGGCTATTTAGGTAGATCAAATGTTGGAAAATCTTCGTTGCTAAATGCACTCACTAGACAGTGGGGAGTAGTAAGGACATCAGATAAGCCTGGACTTACTCAGGTAGTGTATTCACCAGTTCTAAGCAAAAATAACTTTGATATTGGAATATATTGATAGATATCCTAATTATATGGTTGTTTTACAGACCATTAACTTTTTCAAGCTTGCCTCAAAGCTTTGCTTAGTTGATTTGCCTGGATATGGTTTTGCTTATGCCAAAGACGAAGTCAAAGAAGCCTGGGAGGAGCTTGTGAGTATGCACTGGAAGTGTATATTTACTCTTTCGGTACCAGTTGGCATGATTTTTATTTTCATCCTTTTGATGTTATAAAAGTATTTTTTACAAGGATTATTTTTTCATTACCGTTTCAAGTATTGTTTCACATGAAAATCTATTTGTTTCTGTGCATAATATTGGTTTCATAAGCCAAGTGCACTATTGGTGTCATTTAATATTATATAAATATTCTGTTTATATCTGTTCATTATGAATAATTTTGGAAATACATTGAAACAATAATCAACAAGCAGTTCTAGCATGCATTCTTGATGTGATGCCTTGGAGTTTTCTAGATTGTAGTAATTTGATAACCATCAATCCTTGCGCCAACCTCTTGGTATCAGTATTATTATATGTTTCATACGTGTTTTTTAGATTTTAGTCAGTACATAACCATGGATGACAAAGATGATATGATGCAATTGTAAGGCTTTCTGAAGATTGGTTATACCATATCTGAAAGTTTTGGATGCCCGCCATTTTGATTACATTGGATTTGGTTTCATTATATGATCCTCACCATTTGGGTCATGAGAAAAATGATGCATGTGAAGAGTTGGCAAATTTAAAACCACTAGCGAAAAGGAGCAGTTTGCTCCCCCCAACCCAAATCTAAAATGAAAAAAGAAAAGTGGGGCACATAAACACAGTTTCCTGTTTGTTCTATGTGTTGGCAATTTCAATTATGGAACAACGTGTCAATTGCTCTTTTTCAGCAAAAATCATAATCTTTCTTGGAATTGGAACTAGTGTTGAATAAAGACTAGATTTCAACCAAATGACCTAGGTGCAAAAATCCTTAGTGAGCATCCATCATCATTATGTAAATCATCTAGAATGCATAAACCTAAAGTAAAATGTTTGGGAACTTCTTACCAATGCATTAAGTGGTCATCGGATGACATTTTTCAAATAGTAAGACAAATGGTTTGTTTCGATTTATGGTTGAAAATCATCTAAGCTATTTGGTTTGTTTGATGATACATGGATTTTGTTTGGATAAATCTCATTTCATCTCTAACATAGCACCTATGTCAGTCACAAAAAAAAAGAAAAAGAAAAAAAAGAAGAAAGGAGGAGAATGGTTGTCGTGATTGACTACTCTTTATCGTGCATTTGAGTTTTTTTTTTTTCCTGGTCATGCACACATTCTTAAAAATCGATATTTTTTGTGTGAATTCTTTCGTGATGAATCCATATCCATTAGCCTGAAAATTTGAAATTTTAATTAGATCAAATTTCTTTTGCTATTCAACTGCAAATATAGCATAATCATTTTGCATGATTAATTTTAAAAAAGATATCTTGGACTTTGCAGGTGAAGGAGTATGTGTCCACACGAGTTGGTCTGCAAAGGGTGTGCCTTCTTATTGATACCAAATGGGGTATGAAACCAAGGGATCATGAGCTCATTGATTTAATGGAGAAGTACGACCTTTGCCTGTATATCATATTATTGTTCTGTCCTGTGTCTTAGCATATAAATACCATCTTAAACCCTGCATATAGATGAGGCTGCTTCACGTGTCAGCTGGAACTTAAACTGATTGTCTTAATATCAAGAATTTAAACATTTCAGCAATGCAATAATCACCAGCTTTGACAAGTGGATAGACGAATAGAAGTACTGAAGTGCTAGCAGCTTTTATATGATATTCTGTTTTTGTCAAGACTACCATGCTTTTTAATAGTTACATGTGCTAAGGGTGGTAAACTTTATAATGACGTGACAGAACTGCTTCAGATGATAAGAGGTTAATTTCAGATTTTAAGTACCCCTGGTTCCCTTTGCATATAAAATATTATTGAAAGAAAATGACTAGAAGGGCTGAAGCCTTTATGCCTTGTGATATTTTATTCATGTCCATGTCAAATCATACATGATAATTTCTTACCAAACAAAGCTTTCTTTTGACAGAAGTATTTCATTCTAAAATAGATTGATTTCTAATATTAAAGAAGCTGGTTTTGTATTCGAATAATGCCAACAAAGGCGATGATGCATCTTAATTATGCCTCTTATTGGCGGCACATGTAATATGTCTTGTGTCTGGTTTTCTCAATTCACGAATTGTAAAAGGAAGCTGAAGAATAAAAACAGTAGATAATTGTAGCCATAATGATCTTAAGGTGTTTCACTGATTCTGTGACATGCACTTCATCAGATCCCAAACACCTTACCAAATTGTGTTAACCAAGACTGATATTGTCTTCCCTATTGATGTGGCTCGGCGTGCAATGCAAATTCAGGAGGTAAAGATCTACCTGGCTTCACAAGTTCTGTTTGATGATCTATTGAAAATATAGTGATGCTGTTGTTGTTTATTGCAGGACCTCAAGAAAAACAAGTCAGTAGTTAATCCTGTGGTGAGTTTCCAACCCACCTAAATGTTGCCCCATTAAAATGGTACAATTGCTTCTGCATGTATGTTATCAAGCATAATTTGGCAAACTTGGGTCGCGTTGATAAATCCTCGTGCAGTAAAAATTGTGCTCCTGTTGACTGCAAAGTTAAAATTTTCATTGTTGGCGACCAGCATATGTGTCCATCAATATAATGGGGTTTTAAATGATCGCAGATGATGGTGAGCTCAAAGTCAGGAGCTGGTATTCGTAGCCTGAGGACCGTGCTTGCGAACCTGGCTCGTTTCATCAAGCCATAGGTGACTGTGCTCCTTTTGTATTTTTCTTGCAGGTTTTTTAGCCTCTCATTTTTTGCTGATATGGACTTGCATGAACCTCCCAACATGCAGCATTTGAAGTGAATGGAATCATCTTGACAGCTGATTGCATGCATTCCACTGAAGGGAATGATGCTGATGTTGGTGAAGCATATGCTGCATGGTGGTAATTGTTTTATCTATCTATCTATCTAATATTTTTGGGATATGAAATACTAAGTCAATGCTTAGTGACATCGAAGCAGTGCACTACCATATTAGGCCAAGGTATACCCGGGGCAGGCTTTTTTTTAATATCTCCATCCCTATCTTATTAGCCAGACTGGGCACATGGATGCAACTAATGTTTCTTTAGCGTGAACCAAAGTAAATAATGCTGCTTTCGTCTACTATGGTCAACGTTTGTGGTACAACAACCACGAAGGTGCCATCTGTGCCCCCCAAGTTGGATGCACGACATCGGGCTCACTCTTAGATCGACCGTCGGATTTTGTCCATCCGTTTCTGATCTGCTCTTTTGTCACCCATTTCCTAAGTGCCCTCCGATTGGGTTAAACAAGATCCCGAATCCATGCTAAGACGGGACTGACCTATTCCTTGTTGGATCATGTCCAAGCTAGGATGTTACGTCTGACCATGTGTGGTTTTGTCCGGTAACCTCGCTACCATGGATGGAAGGATCCACTTGATGAGCGTTCCCGATTTATTTATTCGTGACGTAATTAGTGCCGCAATGAACCATATATTATCGCGTCGCGCTTCTAGATGGTAGAGATAAGTCCAAAGAGTGGTTGCCATGATCGGAATCTGCTAATGAGTCGGCGATAAATCAGACGGTGGAGATGCCCCGAATGGATTAAGACAGGATACAAAATCCACGCGGGTGGTGGACTCTTTCCGAGGGGTTGCCGGTCGCCCTTCGCCAGATTCAACAACCGCACCCGCTTCGCCCTACCGGTGGCGGGACCCACTGGGGAAATGTGGCGTGTGTTTGGACCGAGGATGCCACTCACCTGTTCCACACCTTCTATCAAGTATTAAAAGATTTTTCCATGCCTAATGCGCTCCCTGTCTCAAAAGTCAAGAAAAGAGAGGGCGGCTCCCATCACCCCTGATCCAGATCCCGCTTCCAGCCCTTCTTTCTCTCTCCGTTGCTCCAGTTCTTTGATCCAAATCTTTCTCTCTTCGTTGCTCCAGTTCTTTGATCCAAATCAATCGCAGTCCGGAGACAGAGAGATGTGCCCATTGAGGGTGGTTCTGATCTTTCTCTCGGCGACGCTGGCCGGGTTCTTCGTGCTGAGAGGCCTCAAGTCCCAGCCGGAGATCCATCAAGAGGACCAGGAGGTTGACCCCAAAGAAGATCTCCCTCTTTCCGCAAAGGTAGAAGCCAGACAAGGATTCCTTGCTTTCATTCGGGGATTTCATCAAATACCTCTGTTATAGGGTTTCTGAGCGACATTAATCTCCTTTTCTTTTTGGTTCCTTCATCTTTTTCTCGTCTAATTCGGGTGGATTTGTTTTTTCTTTCTCCTTTAATGGAATAAAATTAGGTTCGGCAGGCGATCTGTTCTGGATTCTGGACATGTGTGGATATGGCGAGCGGGCGCTACTTGTGGAGGACTCTGGTCTCCCCGACTTCTGCTTCTGAAAAGAAGCAGAGCTGATCCCAACTCGAAGAGGTTCTTCCTCTGCTGTTCTTTTCCTCTCTCACGGATGTTGTAATAATGATTGTTCAATTGTTACGTGGAATCAAGAATCATGACTATATGGAGCTCAGACAGTTATCTGTTCCATGCAAAATTGGGAATGAAAGAACTTTTTATGCGAGACTTTCGAACAATTAAGATTTATCTCGGCCATTTTTCAGAAATTTTATAATGCTGTGTATCCACCTCTTCAATCTCCAGTCTGCTCGATGGCATCCCGAAAGGATGCAACCTTTTGAACAGCATTGTTGTTGATCAATCTTTTTTTTCTTTCCTTTTTGGCTAAGATTAGTGATCAATCTTTCAAAAATGCCCGCAGACATATTAATGAATCAACGAAAATTTAGGCAGGAAAAACCATCTGCTCATGGCGTGAAGAAGCTAAAGCCATCAGCTTTTGAAAAGCATTATTGAATGGCAATTACCATTGGTGCTTCATTTGACCTGTGACTTCCGAAGAACACCGGAACTTCCTCCCCCCTTTCTGAGTAAATGCTGATAAAGAAACTTGTTTTGTTAAAAAAAAAAAAAAAAAAAGGGAATCCGAAGCAGGTATGAAGATTGAAATGTTTTTAGCAACATAATTAGATTTGTGTTATTTTATTCATACATTCCCCTTCAAGTCATTTAGGGAAACTAAGAGAGGCATGAATCTCATGGGCGTACCACTATTTAATTTTATGTTGGTCTCCATTCTTGTTATTGTAGATTTTTTCTTATTTTTTTGAGTCTGGAAAGCTTGTGAGAAAGTGAAGCCATCGGGTGACGGCCGCTTCGTTGATCCTTCTCCAAGTACACCATTGGAAACGACCTTGCAGTAAAAATACATCGTCTGATATGATGTTCTCTTGTGTGCTTATATTCCTTTTCTGGAGCCAAACCATTAGAAGTTGCGGATCTTGTGTCTATTCTTGGATGAATGGAGCTAACACCGAACCATTATATAAAGATGGAATAAGGAATTTAACTGCAAAGATACAAACGGGGTTAGGAGCAAGTGAGCACAAATAGTTAACTACAGTTTAAACAAATAAAATGCGGAATTATCCTTGAAGGGAATTTCCACACGCTATTCAATTTAGTCGTTCCATAACGCTCCCTTCTCATTCATCAGGCAATCTACTCCAAAGACATGCCTAAGAAGCTTGTATAAGGATTTCAAAGTATGGTACGCAGTGCGCTCATGATATTCCGACTTTATGAACAATGAAAGTGATTGCTTATGACGGTAGTATCGATGATCGATTATTCCTTTTGGTAATTATCATGTTAGCACCAATTAACTTCGGTTCCAGAAGATTTAATATACGCTTATGTACAAGGATTCCAACCTCCCATGCAAGAGGTCATTCTACTAACTGAGACACGCTCTAAGACGCCAAGTATGCCCCTACCATTCCCTTGAACGCAAAGAGCATGTCTGGGTTGCTCTCCCTGTGTGTTGCCTGGCCTGCTATTTTAGCTGTGCAAGTCTGGCATCCTTACGGATGATGAGAATAAACCAGTTGATTTGTTGGCAAAGAATGGATGGTGTGATAACAAGGAACAAATGAGCAAGGATTTTCTCAGGGTTCTTGAAACTACCATTCAAAGAAGATACTTTGTCTATATACGAACCCATACGTGTCATGCTCAGGATGTCAATCTTTGTTTAGAAGAAAATGTTTTGGCATGCTATTATTCATTTTGCATGATATACACCATAACCATTATTGTATGGGGAGGTCGTAATCTTCACCTTCAAATTTTCTTTATTGGCAGGAACATGCACGAAAAGGCTATACAAACATCATGTAGTAAAATTAGTTTCCAAATATGTTGGATTTTAGACTTAGAGAACCTAAAGCCGCATTTCCATATGCTTCAATTTTTCCCCCTATTTGGTGATCGTGAGCCATGCAAGTGCATGACTCAACAAAAGAAGGTTGCCTTCGCCTGGTCGGCAAGGGATGCGGGTTTTCACTAGCGGTGAATGGTACACAACCAGCCAAATGTTGCTATTCTCGGTAAATCATAGTTTATAAATCACTATAATAAATTATGATTTTTATGATTACAAAGAATAGAAAAGATTTTCATGACCTTCAAGTATCGTGCATTATTAAATTTCATGGGCTTCAAGCGTGAAGAAGCTAAATTGCACCTCAGATTCAAAATTGCATTCTCTATTTTGAGGATGATTTGCAAGGAATAAAAATTCTGTAGGCTAAGTGTCAGATTTAAACCCCTGATCCGGCCCCAATGTCCAGGACTAAACCATACTTTTTTTAACTTAAAGCATTCTCGGTGCGTATCTGTTACGATTCTATTTGGGACTCGATTAGGTTGTGTGTATTTCATCATCATCCGCCATCCGTGTATAACGCAACACGGATGATTGGATACGCTGTTCCTCCTGATCCGCTCCTCCCTCCCCCGGTGCAATTCTTGACAATTCGAATCGAAGCCCCAAGAAGAAAGGGGCAGCCTCGTCAATAAAATGTCTCCAATGCCTCCAACGGTCAAATTGTTTTGAAACCCTAAGCGGCCAAACCGCATCAGAGAGAGACAGAGATGGGAAGACGGAGAGGGAGATCGGGAACCCAATTGGAGTCGAGAGAGATCGAGCGGAGGGAGTTGGAGGAGGAGGAAGTAGATGAGGGGAAGGAGATCGGTTTCTTTGCGTGTTATCTGCTCTGCTCCTTGAGCCCTCGCCACAAGGGCCGCACTTACATCGGGTACTCCATTCATCCAATAAAATCTCCATCCCCTATTCTTTGTTCTTTGTTCTTTTTTTTTTTCACTTTGATCCATTCAATTAAAAGTTAGGATCTTTACTGTAGAAAGCCTCCCCTTTTACTCCTTGTTTCTTGGTTCTTTCCACGCAGGAAAAACCCAAATCAGGCTTCTTTGATGTTCTTGCTAATTTTCTTTTTTATAAAAATACTCTCTTCTGTGCCCTTTTTCCTTTTTAACCGTTCTTGTGGTATCAAATTAATGATAAAAGATAGAAAATAATCAATCTGGGTAAGGAAAACGAGTGGTGATCCAAATCTGCAGCTGTAATTCTTGATGCAATATCTGAGGGTTATGCCAGAAAGGAAAAGGTGAAATCTGTAAAATGAAACGATAATCGCTTCCAACTTTTCTCCCCTATTAGAGGCCCATCTTGATATTTATATCTTTTGGTTAGTGGCTACAGATAACACAGTTAAATGCAGTATACTCCCGGAAAGTGGCCTGACTGGCCTCTTTTGAACAGATAATTTCAGTTCAATTGGACAGTTTTGCAGCTCGAGAAGCACCAGTCATGAAATTTATTAACGCCAAATTATAGCTTTCTGTTGTTGTATTGGTCTCTGAGTTCTGTGAGATGATTGGATTGCAAATCTTCAACTAACAAGTAGCGAACACTCTTCATGTGGAAAGGATCTTGTTTTCCGTTTTTCCTTTTTTAGTTGCCAGAAAAATGCATCATCAAAACATGAATATTAGTGATGTACATGTTACGTCATCATGATCATATATGATTAAAATTCTACCTTTTGTAGGTTTACTGTCAATCCTCGGCGGAGGATTAGACAACACAATGGTGAGATAAGGTGTGGTGCATCGAGGACAAAGCGAGGGCGTCCTTGGGAGATGATTTTGTGCATCTATGGCTTTCCCTCAAATGTTTCTGCTCTTCAGGTTGTTACCATGTGCATTTACTCTAGTTAATTATGCACATTTGACTTAAAAGATCTACATTCACTGTTAATATGAAAATCTTAGCAGTTTAACTCTCTATCAATCTGGGTAAGATCGGATATATAATTTGACAACTTGAGATTATGGTGGCTAGTACAAATGGTTATATGATTGGTGACCTTGACACTGGAATGTGTTATTTGTCATCCAATACTTTAGGGGAACTATAAGATGCTTGTGGATGTTGGGTAGTTGCAAGTCTCCAACATCACAAAAGTTTTATGCTCCAAATCCATGACATTTTGCAATATGTTTCACCGCAAGGACTCTGAAATATTATGGTGTTGATTGTCAGTACACATAAGTAATTTTTCTTCACTCTGATGCAGACCAAGTGCTTTTTACAATTCCTAGAACATAACGATTAACTTAAGACTATTCAAAAGATAAAAAGATTTGGAGTATGGAAACAACCAGGATAGCTGCACTTGTTGGTGGAAGATGTTAAGTGAGGAAATATAACCATGGTGTAATTTAACATATATCAAGTTGGACGTTTCTATTGATGTGTTTCAAATAGAATAATTCATATTTATTTTCCTTTGGAATGACAAAGTTAGCATGAATCATATTTTATATTTGCATGGAGGTTCTGACAATATCTCGCTGGACTCCCCTTCTTGCTTTATATTTCTGTAGTTAGGGATGGGTTCATACCAATTCTTGAGAGTCCATAACTATAAGTGTTAGGGTTTTTCATTTTCTAAACCAAGAGTCTAGATTAAATCTTGATGCTAGATTTGTAGAGCCTTATATACTTTTATTTTTGGAATATTTTATTAAAATTATGTTTTTATATTTTCTTACCTTTGGTTTGAAATTGTTCATACAGTTTTTCATGCATCTAAATTTTTCTTAACAAGTAAGGTGACATGTTCTTGAATCCTGACTATGAGTGGAGAGACTATCAACTAATAAGATTTATGCAGGTGTTAAAGAAGTCCATTGAGAATGTAAGGATTGAATGAATTTTCAAAAGAAAAAAACAACTGGGATAGTTGCACCTGTTGGTGAAAGATTTGAAGCGAGGAAAAATAACCATGACATAATTTAACATATATCACGTTGAATGTTTCTATGGATATGTTGTTTCAAATAGAATAATTCTTCTCTTTCCTTTGGAATGGCAAAGTTACCTTGAATCATATTTTATGTTTGAAAGGAGGTTCTGACAGTATCTCAATGGAGTTTCCTTGTTACTTCATCTATCTCTAGTCAGGGATTGTTTGCACCAAGTCCTGAGAGTCCTTAAGTATACGCTTTAAGTTCTTCCTTTCCCCGAACCAAGCGTCTGGATCAAATCTCAATGCTAGATCTGTGAGAGCTCTATATACTCTTACTTTTGGAATTTTTTTGTTAAAATTATGCTTTTTAGATTTTCTTACCTTTGGAGTAGAATTGTTCTAGTATTGTTCATATTGTTGTTCATGCATCTTAGTTTTTCTTAACTAGCAAATTGACATGTTCTTAAATCTTGACTATGATTAAAGGAGAGGCTATTGACTAATAAGATTTATGCAATTGTCAGAGAAGTGTATAATATGGAAAGGAGAACTTTAACTGAGCCAACAATTAACTATTTTCAAGAGAATACTATGTTTGAGGAAGTAAAATTCAAATGGGGTGATAATATAATTCCACACACTGTGACCAAAGTAGTTGGATCAAGGATTTACAAAGTCAAGCAGAAAAAATTGTGACAAGGATTTTCGGTTCCATCTATTCTTACAATTACATGCACTGGCCGAAGGCTGTGGCTTGTAGATGTTATATTATGCTCCCAGCTACACTACTAGCGATTTGGGTTGTTGAGATCCTATTGCCTAACAAATTGCTGATGGTAAGATGGTTTGGGCATATTTCCATCACTATGAAAAGAGTTTGTGAAACTTATTGCAGATGAAGGAGATTTGCCTTTGGAGTAAGCTACCCAACAGTTTGATGGATAGAATCAAATTAAGGAGCTGAGGAATTTGGAATAATTGAGTCTTTAAAGAGGAAGCATGATTGCGTATTTTCATGGTACAATATATGTTCTTTTACCCCTAGAACCGTTGGAGAAGATTGGCCATTAGGTATTTTTTCTGGTGTTCTGTATTGTAGAACTACTGTCTCTGCAACAAGGTATCCGGTTTAACCTGTATTTACAGATCCATGTTAAGGTTCAATGATGTTGTTGTTGCCTCTGTAAGGGATCAAAACTTCATTGGATTCAAAAGGATCTGCATGTAGAATTTCTTAGCCAATATTAGTGATCAAAGGGGTTTATGTTATTGATGGATGCACCCAGGAGGACAAAATTTTGTTGGAAGAGTTTGTCAGTTTTGTACAAGCATGACCTAATCAATGCATTTTTAGTTTTTACACTGGATATTCAATAATTTGATGCTTGAGAGGTAGCATTCTAAATTATTTGCCTTACTATTGCATTAGCCATAAGGGGCAGAAAAAAAAAAAAAGGGCCAATTAAAGACAGATTAAAAACAGGTATTTCACTCCTGTCCAGGATAAAAGGATAAAGAGTTTAAACAGGCATAAATAAGTTCATTGGCGGTCCCCATGAAACATGGTAACACATTCAGATTCATGATTAATGTCCAAGTGTGAAAGTTTGTAAATTGTGAAAAATAGAGAAGAAATTTAGGAAAATTGTTGAAATTATGGGAAATAGGAAAATAATGTGAAAAATATTCAGCAGCAAGAGTTTGACGAGGGGTTTCTTTTTTCCCAGGTAGGAGGGGCAGGGAGATAATGCATGACATGTCTAGATTTTTTTTTTTTTTGTTCATGAAAGTGTAATATATTACTAGATTATTTCCTTTTTCTTCTTAAGTAGCCAGAGTCCTTAGATCAGCGCAGGGGAAAAAAACTTTCAAGAGAAATTTGGTCCCAAGGTTCAGCATCTTTATGTTTTCAAAAGACCAAGTGATGTCTACAGAGATGTCATTTAATGACCTGATAGCTGGTATTATTAATAAAATGGATGAGAATGAGGTGGAATAAATTTGAGACAGGCATATTTGTTTACGGCATATTATATAACCTTCTAGGCTTTTGTAGCTTCTGCAATATTGAATGAATGAAAGTGAGAAGGTGGAAGTTTTTTTAAAGAAAAATAATCAAGATTCATTTAAGTCAATTTTGTTGCTTATGGGTACTTCACTATTTTAGATTGCATTTTGTGTCCCTAGAATTTATACAAGCTCTATCTTTTTTCTTTATATAGAAGACAATACATTAGCATTCTTCTGAATCTCATGTTTCTGGAAGAAGGTTAGCTGTATTTAAGGATACTAGCTTTGCCCAATATGCTAAAATAAAATTTCCCATCTATGGCGAACCTTCCTCCAGAAACATGTGCTAAATGGAAATTTTTAGAAAAAAAGGAAGAAAACAAACAAAAAGTGATATGGCTGAAAATTGAAAAAGAAAAACATAAAATATTATGTAATTAATAGTCATTGAGACACAATATTCTGTAGTTCTTCCTGCAGTTGAAAACATGAAGACATCAGCCCTTTATACCTCCATCTACTCGGTTCTTAACATCTATTCTTCTCATGGGGTGATTTTTTAGAAACAAAATGATATCATTTGTTCAGGATACTACATGTATTCTAGAACATAACTCTTGAAGCATATGGTTGCAGTTTGAATGGGCCTGGCAGCACCCGAAAGAGTCTTTAGCTGTCAGAAAAGCTGCTTCAAATTTTAAATCCCTCTCTGGCATAGCAAATAAGATCAAGCTTGCAAACACAATGCTCTCTCTTCCAGCCTGGGAGAAGTAAGTGCCTTTATGCAGTTTATGACTTGTATTCTACATTTTAGTCATTGTCTACAATGGTAGGAACTTATCATGATTCTCCCCTATCAGGTTAAACCTCACTGTTAATTTCTTCTCAACAAAGTATACGAAGCATACTTCTGGCTGCCCAGGGTTGCCAAAGCAAATGAAGACCGCAATATGTGTCATGGATGAACTTCCCTGCTATGTGAAAGGTCCGAAATTAGATGGTGGCGATGAAGAAGATATGGACAAGAACAATACTGAAGATGTGAATCATTCTGCTTCATCAGATATATCAATTAATCATGTACAAGGAGATGCCTGTAATGTGCAGATACCCAGTAACCACCTTTTTAATTGGAAGGAAGCTGATAATTTCAGACAGACAGTGGAATTAGATGATTCCCAATGCGACCTTCAGTCTCCAAAGCTCACCAAGAAATATTACAGAAAAGCATCCAGCAACACTTCCACCAACATGCTGGATGTATCAGTCAATCATGAAGTGGAAGATTTTTATAATGTGGGAGAGGCTTCCTTTGATAACCTGTTCCATTGGAAGGAGTCCGATAGTTCTAGACAGTCGATGGAGGCAATGTCGTATTGCCTTAGTGAATCTCCTCATCCAATCATGGAGTACAGCAAAACCCCCAGATCATGCAGTAGAGATCCCATTGAGCGTCTCCAAGGAAATGGTTTTGACGAGTCCAGACAACCAGTGACTCCCCAAAGGTCCAATAATAAGGCTTCGTTGGATAGCCCATATGTTTCCCCTGAAGGTGATGTAATAAATCTAGTGACACCATCCAGCTACTTGATTCACTCCCAGACCAAGAGGACCCTTGTTTACCCAGAGATCATCGATCTGACCGACTCTCCTGTCATTATTCAACTGTAATAACTTCTGGACACTGGGAACGGCCGGCAAGCACGCACTGCTCGGCACTGTATTATTATTAATCCAAGTCAGTCTGTGTGTGTCTGAGTTGTTGAGGAGAGATTAATCGTGCATCATGCTTTGATTTTGCTCTAGAAACTTGAGCATATAAGTGATATGGTGAATTTGCAAGTTTTTAGTAAATGAAGCTATTGTTTGTGATAATTTATTGAGCTTCAGGACCTTGTGGTTGGAAAAGCTGTCTGGTGGTTCCTCGTGCAAGCAGTGCACATGGCCATATGAAACTGAAGCATTTTATCGAGGCAGCGAGTTTAAAGTTATGACTTTAATAGTTATCAAGGACACTCTTCAGCCTGATGATTCTCGACTCTTTTCTGCTATGTGAACTGATGAACGTTCAATAAAGAGGGATGTGTAAACTTAAGCTTCTCCCAGATAAATGGGATGTTGCCTGTAATTATCGTATTACTGCTGATCGACTTATAATGCAGATGACCACTCATTTAATGTTCATAGATAATTTTATCCTTTAGGCATATTGATCATTAGATCACACAACTTGTAGGATAATGGAATTCATCATATACCCGTAAATCATGGTAGTCATTGGCCCCTGCGAAGTCATTGATTCTAGAACTGGCAAAGTAAATCCTCGATACTTTTTTTAAAGAATCGAATATGAATATTTTTTGTGTTGATGGTGGTCCATAAAGATATAATTGTTAGTCTTTATCGGTCTTTTGCACGCTATATTGCAGGCAATCCAGTCCGGTAGGATGTATTTCTCAGCAATCCCCTCGGAGGAATATTCCTATATACATTGTCCCTCCTTTTCTTGTTCTTGAAGGTATTGCTCTATCGTTCTTTTCCATCTCCTTGAGCATGGTTATGTCTTGAAAACCTCTTCTTAAGTTGTATGATGTACGCACGAACCGTTCTCTTATTTCCGAGCTCTTATAAACTTTTAGCCACTGATTAGAGTTCTTTAGCCGCTCAAATATTTCCTCGGTTGTTTTCTTCTACCTTCTAGCGGCTTTCCACCGGTCGTTATCTTTCCAACTTCCAACTTGGAACATTAGCCTAGTGCAAATACCGAGAGAGGTGCCCACTGGAGGACAAAAGTCTCATTGGTTAAAGCTGGCAATTTTCATTTTGCTTGATCAGATCTTTAGAGCTTGATAAGGAACCTCTTTTGCTGGTGAGGACCTCAGAAATCATTCAATCGTCCACACACCTGCCTTCATCGAGTCCCCTAATAAAATTCACCGGTATTGCTTTGAGAGAGGCCGTGGCCCCACTACATGGTAATTGATCCGAGGGGTAAGGCCAACAAACCAGGGCACAAATCCACCATTGTGCGAAATAAGGATGGATCACATAAAATCTGTTGTGAGAAATGCTTTGAGATTCATGCAGGGCACGATCTGAAGGTCCACGCCACAAAAGAATATCGCTTATTCTTTTGAGCGAAAGATACAAACCAACCCTTCGCTCAGGCCAATTCTGGAGACAGCATTCCATGGTTCTGCAAATATAGACGGTAGCTGCAACAACGGTCACTGCAACAAAACCTGGAAAAATGTAATCAAGGATCAAAAAGACTCCTGATTCATCAATCGGTCAAAATGATTATGTGAGGTTGCAACCATTTACCGTTGCAATTATCTGACCTCATAAAGTAGACCAAGTGGCAGTTACAAGGTCCATGCAAAAAAAGATTGATCTTAGAAAGTTTTCTACCAGGCATATTCAAGGTAAAAAGCCCTGTATCATTCTGCCATTGCAAAGACCATTGATGAGTCTGGGAGGCTCATGTCACGCCAAATACCAAAAATACAAAATACCAGCAAATGGTTGTTCTCAAACACATCTCAATATCGGAACAAGGTCACAAAATTAACAATCGCGATGAGCAAGAAACTAGGAAATACAACATAGAGCTAATAATAACATGCAAACAGTAACAGTTTGAAATTACTCTTACAAAAATAAAAGAAAATTGTCGATCACTGATTTTGCGACTGCTGCCGAGGCTGATGATGATCGCCTTGCCATGCCCAGACAATGTCCGTGAGAGCCGGTCTCATGTCCTCTTTCAAGACCTTTTGATACTCCAGAGTATCCCCATTTGACTTCTTCAATTCCACCAAATGAAACAGAGGAGCAACCTCAAAAATCTCAGCATCGATGCCTAGGACCCCCTTCCTCCCTTCCCTGGACCCTTCCATCTTTAACACCCCATCATGCTTTTTCTTCACTCTTAGCTTCAAGCACCTGGCAACGTCCTCCAGCTTTGAGATGATGGCTGATGCAGGTTGCATAGAAACAAACCTTGCTTCTTTCATGTGGTCCCTTTCCTCAAACAAACCTGATAGATCAAAACCTGCTGAAAGAGAGATGATATCGAAAGCATTCAAGTTTGTGACCCTAACCGAGTCTTGCTTTCCCTCGACTGTATTGCTCTCAGAGGAACCAAAGACTGCAGCAACATCCACAGTAACATTTTCTTTAGTTTCTCCTTCATTATTCATCATTTTATCAGCAAAACCCTTTCTGAACCAAGGATTTTCCATGATTTTGGCAATTGATATCCTGGTACTGGGATTTGGGTCAAGGATCTTATATAGCAGCTTTCGAGCTTCGGAAGGGAACCAACTGGGGCATTTAAATTCACCTTTTCCAATCTTCCTGTACATTTCCATCAGATTTGAATCATGGAAAGGAAGATAACCAGCCAAGAGCACAAACAAAATTACCCCACATGACCAAATATCAGCTTTTGCACCATCGTATCCTTTTCTGTTGATCACCTCAGGAGCAACATAAGCCGGAGTCCCACAAGTAGTGTGCAACAAGCCATCCTGCCTCTTAGACTCAGCAAGGGCACTCAACCCAAAATCTGAGACTTTTAAATTGCCATTTTCATCCAGCAGCAGGTTTTCAGGCTTCAGATCACGGTGGTATACACCTCTGCTGTGGCAATAGTCCACAGCACTGATCAGCTGCTGGAAGTATTTTCGTGCAACATCCTCCTTGAGCTTGCCTTTTGCAACCTTGTTAAAAAGCTCACCACCTTTGATATACTCCATGACAAAGTAAATCTTGGTCTTGCTTGCCATGACCTCATAAAGTTGAACAATATTAGGATGTTTCACCAATCTCATTATGGAGATCTCTCTTTTAATCTGATCGACGAGCCCAACCCTCAAGACCTTCTCTTTATCAATGATCTTTATAGCAACACTCTGGCCAGTTTTAAGATTCCGAGCATAGTGTACCTTTGCAAAGGTTCCTTGTCCTAGTAATCTCCCCAACTCATACCTTTGCATCAAAATAGTCCCTCTATTCTCCATCCTTTCGATTATATCTTCCCAAAACAAATGCTACACTATCCTGCTGTTACTATATAAACTATTTTCTATCAGCAGCAGAATTCAACCATCATCACCAAGGTCATGATCTGACACAACAGGCTTTATAACTCTCTTATCTCCATTGCGCATCAGCACATGGAGCATGAACTGGATTCGTGTGTGCTGTCTGATCCCATAGAGATTGACGAAGGGAGGCTCAGAGGGAGCTACAATCCCATTTGCCTCGGACAAGGACACCTTGGCGTTCAAGCACATCTTTCAGCATTCCCAGATATTTCTCTTCCGTGATTAGCTGGAAATAATGGAAAGAATGACAAATCCAAATTAAAATTTTAGTACAACATCTCAAGTCTATCGATATATGTAACTACCAGTCCAGGGTTGACTTGTCAACTAACATTCAGAAAACGGAAACGAAAGAAAGATCTGACATGTGCGGGAAAAGAAAGGTTAACAAGCTGAAACCATGCAGCTCTCAAAATGATCAAATATATATAATTTTTCCTTCTTTGTAGCACAAACGCAAGCATATTCATCTTTTACAATAATAAAAACAAAGTATTTAAGTTCTTATTGAGGACATCTACTTCGATTCTGTTAATTCACAAACATGATTGGTTTGCATGGCTAACTAGATAACCAGAGCCTTAACCCAGTGAAAGCAAATATTAATTTACAAAAAAAGAAGTAGATGTAAGAAAGGCCTTGAATTTAAAAGATATTAATTTCTTTGAGTTGAACACTTTGCAAAAACTAATAAAGAAATTATGAAGAAAGAGCTAATTAGACCAATGGAACAAAACAGAGAGAAAGAAAATTCAAGATCTCAGTACAAAATTATCAGCAGAAAACACCAACCGCAGCATAAACAAAATTAAATTAATTCCCCTTCATTCTCTTGATGAAGTGAACGACAGGTTCGCCATCTTTATTTAAAAAATAAATCAAAATCCCAACTTTATGGAAAAAAATGGAACGTCGTAGCACTTATAACACGAAAAAAATGCCATAAACCATTCAAATAACCGAAGATAATTTTATATCCAGCAGACGATAGGATTTGGAAGGGAAAAGAAATACAATGAAATTATTTTTAAAAAAAATCAAAATCTCAACTTTATGAAAAAGATGGAACACTGTAGCACTAATAGCACGAACAAAATGCAAGAAACCATTCAAATAATCGAGGATAAATTTATATCAAGCAGACGATAGGATTTGTGAGGGAAAAGGCAAACGATAAAAGACGGGTCCTTTGATCACCAAATCTTACAAGGGGAAAAAACAATTTTGCCTCCAAAAAGAAAAACATCAGAATAAGCCAAAAACTGGAATTAAACATCTAAGGGCAACACAAAGAACCCAAACGAAATTTACCTTTCCGAAGGTACAAGAACTCCACCAATCCGAAAATTCTTAGACGATGCGGTGCGATCTAAAACTCAACCTCCGACGAACGGATCGATTAAGAAGGGGAGGAGACGAAGGCAGATTGAGATAGAATTCGGGCAGAGGAGCGGAGAGGAGGAGATAACCCTAACCCTGGCCCTACTTTTACGCTTCACCTCTGATGTCTTTTTATTATATCTGCTGCCGGAGACCTAGTCGCCCTATATATGGCAATTCGAGACTTGTCCACGTTCACCGTCCAATGTACGAAACTGCCCCTCTTTCTTCCCATAATTACCGTGATAGCGAGACCGGTCTAGGACGCGCTTGTAGCGGTCCCATGAACCATGAAGGCAGCTACCGCGTATGTCAGCTGGATGACATGTCCGATCGTCTTTCTAAATGGTTGACCGACTTGGTTGGGATTTATTTTGATACAAGAATGGTATTGATCGACGATTGTGATCTTGGGATAGCGTGGGATCGCTCCAAGTGCGCATAATTTTCTAGCTAACTTGCAGAAACCAGCTCATTGAATTGTATGGAAATGATACATGAACCAAGATGATCATATTTATGTGAATTCAAATTGAATAATTAACATGATATAGTTTGTGTTATCTACAATGGTATTACTCTTATTCACAATTCGGACATAGAATTTTAGAATCCATGAAGACTTCATGAACGTATACATCATGGGCATTGTAACCATAGATTCCCTGCACATAGGGTGGAAAATGTTTGGCTAATGATTGCGATGTTTTATATAAAAAGAAGAGAAGACTTAATGGCAAAGTTTTCATTATTATATAAAGCTTAGATGGAAAATTTTTGTTGGAGGCACGACAAAAAAAAAGATTAAAACATTGAACATAGGATAGGAAAATAAAGTAGATGTGATGATTATAATATATCGCCATAATATTATAGGAACCGACTAATAGCATCTGCTATGAAAAATTAATGTAGATTAGACAGAAATGCATGTTTAAAAATTGATCCGCACCTAGGATTTACATGGGGGAATGCACCAAGACCCATAAGGTTTATAGCTAACATGCACTCAATTTGTCTCATTGGAGCTCCGAGGGTGGACTTGGACCTAGATCGGCCCTAGGGGGAGGAAGGTCGTAATTTACGAGAATTGTGAGGTCAATGCTCATCGTAGACATACATGCCTGATGGGCCCAAATAATCATTACTTTCCGCAATAAACCAGGGGCTCTGCACCAGAAAGGAGAGGAGAAACCAACGGCTAATTGCTTACCTACAAACATTAATTTATTATAGAGCCCATTTAACTAAATTATCCCCCTCTCTATCTTAGACGATAAATTACCCCTGTATCTATCTATATGTCTATTAATTTAACTATTAAATTTCTCCCCTGTCTAAAAATTAGTTTTCCTTCCATGTTATCAAAAAATCACATCATTCCATATTTTAAAATTTAAAATTTTCAAATTGATATAAATTTAAAAAAAAAATTAAAATGAAAGATTATCATTTTTTAACTAATTAGATTTTTTAATAAAAATAAATTAAAGTCTACTATTTTTTTTTTTTTTTTTTATGATCTCAAGTTAGCAAGATAGATAAACTTCAACACCATCTCAAAAAGAAGACAAAGATGCTCGATCAAAATTAAGGTGAGAGTAGATCAAATAATATTTATTCAAATTCATCTTCATATTTGAATATATACTTATGGATAGATAACTATTTAATTTATATATTAATATTTGATATTATTTATAATTTTATTTAATTTATAATAGTATTGATAATTTTTTAAGAAAAATAAATGATCATGTCAATATATTATTATCTTGATTTATTTTCTACTTAGTAATTTATTTAATTATATGATTATAAAATTTAATCATCTATCTCTGATTTATATTTATATTTTTAGTTTTTATTTTATATTTATATTTATTTAAAATAAATATAAATATAAATTTTTATATCTAATTAATATTAATAACTATATTTATATTTATTAAATAAAATAAATATAAATATTAATATATTAGTATCAGAGTTATCTTCGATTCGGTTTTAGGATTTCAATCCTAAATTCAAATTAATGCTGAAAAAAATTAAATCAAATAAAAAAATCTAAAATTTAATAATTTATAATCTATGATTTTTATTTTTTTAATTTACCTCTCGCGTCGTGTTTGCTCGTTAAGTAATAATCACCTCAGAAGCCCGTGCAGTCTCAGTCTCGAGGCCAGCAATCTTTGGACGAGATCCAATCATATAGCGACAGGCGTCTACATGATCCTCTGCTCCCGTCCGGTCTATACGCGTCTTCTACGTGGATAAGCCACGTGGCGTTAGAAAGGATCGTTGCTCAAAAGATCCCCGACCCCTCGCATTTTTACGTTATTGCCCCTCCATGATGATAATGATGGTATTGGTTGACTCACTGAAGGAGGGTAGTCTCGTCAGTTTGTTATCTTGGATTGTTTTGCACTCCACTCTTCCTGCATGGAGTCGATGCTGGCCATTAGATGGCTTTTCTTGGACGGAAGCTATGATTTTTCTTATCAGTATTCCTGTGGTTACTTTCTACTTGATGTTTCTTTAGTATACCTATATCAACATGGATTCCAGGCTACTCCAATCACTTACTGTCAGATAACAGCTTCTATATATATATATATATATATATATATTGCCCTACTTTGAGATTATCATTTTCATACTTCAGCATTATCCAGAACATCTTTGTTATGTACCTATTTTTTACCATGTTGCCATCCAGCAAGTTGTTTCTGACCGGTCCTTTATCTTTTTGGAAACCTCATTTGTGTTTTTATCTTCTCTGTTTTGCCCGATTATCTCCTCTCTCTACTTCTATCATGTTGCTATATTGTTACATCAAAGCCGCATTGTTGTTTATTTCATGGATGTACCTATGACTTCTTATTATAAATAAAGTGTCTCCTCTTTTATCCAAAAAAAAAAAAAAGAAGATATAATTAGGAGGTGATGGCCACACAGCTTTCAATATGATGCCGAGAATCCTGCCTAAAATCCTCCGACTCAAGGTTTGAAGAACCCTCCTAGACCATTGTGTATAATTATAATAAAAAATATTGTTATTTGCTCAATTAAGTCCGCATTGAATTTGGTTAAAAATATAATAGCTACTATAACTACCATTCTTAGTTTTTGTAAAGTAATAATTAATTGCAGTTTTTAAAAAAATGATAATATTGACATTTCAAGCTCATATAAGGATCGGATATCTTATAGTAGATTCTTTTAAAAAAATTTATAGAGTATTGAATTTTGTTAAAAAATACTATCACTTATAACAACCATTATTAGTTTTTGTGATATATAGTAATAATCAATTGCAGAGAGTGATAGCATTATTTTTCCAATTGTTTGCTTACAAACATTCAAGTGAAATTCATGCTCATCTAAGGAAAAGATATCTTATGAGAGATTCTTTTAGAAAATTTGGTAGAGCATGCATGGATACGATGCCATGTACCTTTCTTCAGCTACCATTGTCCTTGTGACCTCTTTTTTCCACATTAGCCTCAAAGCTAAATGCATGTATGGTGCTCCTAACATATGTCTTAGTGATCATATAAACCTACGCATCTAGATTAAAATGGTTTACATTGTAGAAAGGAGCACTTCAAATACATTAATAGCAAGCACTCGGGTGCCAGGAACATCAATGGAATCCGCCCAAACTAATATTTTAAATAGATTAACTAGCTGTAATTATAATGTGTCATACGGTAGCCATTAAAGCAATCCCCCCGGTGCTTTGCACCAGTTGCTAGGTCCAAATGTGGATTGAATGGTAAATGAGGCAAAGGAGTGCTCGGGGTAGGTACATACTTTGCTTTTGGATGCACATTGTAGCATTCTTGTATCTATACCTAAATTAGATCCGGACAACAAATGTAGCGGCAAATCTATTTTCCATGCTTGCAAAATCTTATCAGAAATTGTCATTCTTGTTTCTGCAAGTAAACTAAATCTAACCGATAAATCTAGTAGCATATCCATCGGTACGAGGGCATTTTCTTATCAAAATTAGCCTTCTTGTTTCTTCAAGCCAACTAAATCTACATGACCAATCTAGTGATGAATCCACGGGTCATGCCCACATTTTAACACCAAATATTGGTTGGAAAGGCATCTGGCTTCAGAAGGCTTTATTTGAGGGGTACATAAAGAGCCAAGACCGAGTTCATTACGTTTTCGCACCCCATTACTCGTAAACCTAACACTTTTGTAGAGTTTGTGCATGCATGGTCCGACAAGATAAGGCTTGATCCTGCGTGAGGCCTCGTCGAATCGTTGTCTCGCAGCTTTTCGGGAGAACCGGCAAAATCTCAGGCGCCATGCGGTCTAACATGGAAGGGCGAAATAAGAGCAGTAGCAGGCCAGGAGCCATCTGGCAGAGCTTGCAGCAGGCCATCTTCGAACTACATATGTGACTCAATGTCAAATCTACTTCTGAGGATCTCTAGTTGTCTCATTTGGATCACCAAATGCCACCATACAATTCCTGAAACGATGCTATGTTTGAATCCTTTAGAAAGAAGAAGAGATGCTGCGGTAGTCAGAAAAGATACAGCTCAATCTATGTACCTTTCAGCAACAACATCCATTTTATTTTTTAAAAGAGCAAAAAAAAAAGGGCTTTGTTAGACAAAAATACAACTGACAGCATGCCTGCATCAGTAACAAGCCGAGGATGGAAATGGAAACCACGGCGCCCAATGATTCGTTCATGCCGTTCCAAAGTAGGATCATAGATTGTTTTTGGAAGCAAAGACAAAAATATAACATCAAGTACTCAAAAACCATTCCAATCACGGGCTATGTCTTTGGCCTTCGTCTGCTAAAGAAACAACGCGTTCGACAACGAGGATTTGGTTGGCTATCCATTGCAGTTCAAGGACAAAGGCCTTGTTAACTTTTCTTCCACTGTCAGTTAAACAAGATTAATCATAGAACCAGCAATATACATGAAGAGAATATAATATAATAACAACTCGCATAGAGATAGATTCAAATCCAGTTACTGGCAATATAAGGAGAATATTAACTGGAATATCCTACTTACATCTAATTAAAATACTACAACTTTAACAGGAATGATTGATGATGTTTTATCATATTTTATTCTATTATATTTTATACGGATTAGAATTGGCTGTAGGCTGCAGCCGTTGTACTAATCCCAAAGCCTAAGCAATGAAACTTAAAAAACTGGTGCCAGGTGGTGCTATACCAAATTTCAAAATATTTTTGGTATGATAAGATAAACTACTGACAACTCATCATGGGTATATAAATAAGATGCACATGCAAGCAAGCTTTTGCAGGCTCAGGCCGACAAAGGGCAGGATCCTTGCCAGGAAGGCAATGTTCTCACTGTCATGCCCAGATATTGGATTAAAACTTTAAAACCCTTCAATACTACGTTATCTTACCAATGAGAATTATGTTTTTTTCTGTAAATTACTTAAAAAATGAGGCAGCGATGCATAGAAACTTTTAACCAACCACCTACCTAACAAGCCGTGGCTCGCAGCAGAATGAGATGAGCTAAAGGAAGAATAAGCAACAGATATGGTGCTGCATGGAAACTTAAACGAGTGATCCAAAGGATATCATTATGTGAAAGTATGATTATACATTAGATTGATCATAATAGCAAGAGATAAGCAATTAATTTAAAAAAAAAAAAAGACATAAAAATTATGAATTAAAAAGAGTTTTTTATATTGCAAGATTTTTCTTTAAATAATATTGAAAATACGAAGATCAAGATAAAACCAGGAGGGCATAAAATAGCATGCTGATCCCACAGGCAGAGAGATTTCAGTTGGAATCTGTATCACCACAGATTCTTAACCAAAGTCCATGTCCAATGAAAGAAATAAGGGCAGAATTAAGAAGTCTAGATCCATAAAAGAGCTGAAAATAATACAGAAGATAGGAAGCAAAATGCAAGCACATTCATTAATTGAAATTTAGCTTTGTTAGCTAAGGTAACAATTGAGGATGTGACATCTTTATAATCCAAATTGACCCTTTTTGAGCCTGTGCTAAGAGTAAATAAAAGAAAAAGAAATGCATAACATTAGCATCAAAACTTATGGCATGAAAATCATATTTACAAGAATAAAGTTATTTATACTCACGTACAAAGCATATTTTAATCATGGACACTTCACTGGGCATGAACTGCCAAGTTCATAAACATGCCGTGTAAGCTTTTGGTTGGTCACAACGTTCAGCCAACAAAGACTTGGTAGGTAAACCTAAGGATTGATGGTGGGTAGGACAGAGAAGCAATACCATCATTGAAAAAAAACAAAAACTTACAAATCTAAGCAACTCCAGGACACATAATTGAAATTAATCCTGACCAATTATGACGAAAACAAACAAGCTAAAACAAATCAGAGAAACAATAATCCATGATGCTTTATTGGGGAGGGGGAGAACCATTTTTGATGACCTTCAAAACATGTTTTCTCTGGTAAACTTCCCATAGAAGTCTTTAAGTCGAACAGTTGATTTCATGATCATGGAGTCCTTTGATCAAGAACAGTAAGCGTATGCCATCATCTTCCCTGAAGATCTATTTTATATTCAAGTTCTAAATGCAATCCCATATCATGGTTGTGAAAATATGTGGAAGGGAAACAACAGTCTTACCATTATTTTCCTCTTTCAAAGCTCTAATTCTTTAAGTATATGTGCATGTGTCTGTATTTACGCTATATGGGAAGAATTCCAGAGCTTCAAATTAGGCTGCCAAAGAATGTATTTGTATATAAACAACTATCGATTTAAGGAGCAGTATAATTCTCTCCGATTAAAAATAAAAAGGAGTGCTAAAATAAGGAGAATATGGAAATTCTTGAGAAAAAGAGATACCTCTAATGGTCCAGCGGAGGGCGAGCAGCTTCAACTTGAGCAAAAATTGAATTTCTGTTATCAAAACTTAGGGGAGGAATAAAGAGAAGGGAGCTATAGATATGAGATTTTCTAAGAAAAAATGTGTCCTTTCTTTTTCTTTTTTAATCTCAAAACTGAATTCTTCCTTAATTTCAGAAGGAATCCATATCTCTCTTCAGGTTTTCACTCAAAATTTGTCAAAAGAAAAGAGAAGGGTGGGGATAGGAATAGGGATATGAAACCTTCTTGAATTTTTCATTTTACCAAACGTAGCCTTTCATATTGTTAAATACTCACCTTGCTCTAAAACATGCGAATCCTTCACTTGCAAGTTCAGATAAGCTTAGCCATCAAAAGTCTAGTAAGTGGTTCTAACTCACTAACAGAAATTATCTTATAAAAAGCTAATAAGGTTTGCTTAAAAACTATTTTTTGAAGCATGTCATTTGGTACATAACACTTAAAAGACTTCACATGAAGAACAATAAGAACCTTTTCCTTTCTCTGGCAACTTCCACTTTCAGAAAGAAACCAACATAGACCAAGAAATACAAGAAAAAACCTTCATGGACATATGTAAAAATTGGTTCCTCAAGATAATTGGATATGTGGAGCGGCAGATCCTTCATCAATTCCTCCCTCCCTCCTGTCTATTTTATCTATTGGAACACAAGAAATGCAGGGCTTCTTTTATACTCCATCCTTCATCAAAAACAATATGTACCAGTGCTTATGAATTAATATCCATGATTAAATTGTGTTGAATTTTACAGTATGATTTACTTCAATTGACAAATATGAATTCTTTTCACAAAACAATCCGAAAACCTAATTAAAAAATTGCATAACTATTACATGTAAAGAAAAATGCTTCAGCAACATTTTGAAATGAGGAAGAAAAGAAAATGCTGTCAAGATACATAATTGAAAGCACATGACAAATTGAAGAAGCAAGCAGCCAAAAGAAAGTGGAAAATAATTTACGCTAAAATCCAAATACATCCCTCAGAATGCCTGATATCCACATATCATGAAATCCCGGTTCCTCAACCTCGCCAACATGCTTTATGAGGGAGCACCGATCATTCATGATTCAAATGAAAGTTCAGATTACTAAACTTTTCATCACAGGGATACTCTGGTACAACTATACATATTATTAGCAAAAACTATACAATGCCGCAAACAAATCAAGCAAGTTGACTGCAAACACATTCTTCTTATTTTACACATCGGAATCAGATCAAGTGCACCTCTTCTTGCCATTAACCCTGATACTGTGACAATTTTATGAAGAAAATAGGATGAACACTTAAAAAGCAAATCATGTATCATTCATCTCCAAAATTTAACATTCACAGAGAAATTTCTGGGAAACCAATTCTTTCTGCCCATTTTTCACAAGCTAGTTCTTTATTCATGTACTTTCGTACATGAGAGTTTCTAAGTTAACTTTGTGTTAAAATTGAGATTCCAGGGGTCCTCCAATCACAAACTTTATGCATGGAAAAACCACTCAAACTGTTCTCTTCTTGAGTCACTTTTAAGACTGCTATCTATTAAATGTCATACAGACTGCAATAGCAACTGGATAGCTGCTACTTAGCCACCATGTACAAACAAGCTGCAATAATAGCTACATGGGGGCAAGTAAAATGCCCCATCAGGGAGTTATCATGAAAATTCATATGGACCAAGACAGATGAAATTTATAATGATAACAAAGGACCACCATACAGGGAATGCACTAACAAAATACTGAACATGGGTTCAAAAATGATTTCCATAATAATTAAGTATTTGATCAATATAAATTGTAAGAATGGAATAAACTTCCAATTTCTGAATACCTGACCAGAAATAAAAACTAATGATAAAGTATAGTCCAGGTAAGCAACTCAAAATTGATGGCATGGTGCCTCCTTTTAGCAAGGAACTAACAGGTTTGTCAAACAATACGAAGGGAGAGGAACAGGGAGGTGGAGGAAAGGCCCTAAATTCATGTGTTGCAAGTGATGTAAACCTATTTCGGCTAGAATGATGCAAACTATTTCAGCCTTTTTCCACGGCCCTCAAGCCTACATTGCACTGAAGCATTGCCATGTGTTCACCTATGAGGCACTCTACAGGCGCTCTTTCTTCAAATTAAAATACACCCTGTTAGCTAAACTCTTGCTTAAGAAAGAGGGAAAAATAAAGAGGAATCACCAGCCAAATGTGGAAGCACATTTACCATATGAGATTCCGACCATCTAATTTCCTAACATGTGATCATATTCACACCTTCACTCACATGTACCGCAAATGCCCAACAAGTCATTGAAATCTCAGCTCCTCAGCCTCAACATACATGCTGGAGCACCAAATATTCTGACTCTAATAGAAGTTTAAATTACAATTTGTTACCCTAAGAAAGCTTGGACAAATATTGCTCCTGAGACAAATTTAAACAAATTTGAAAACAAATAACTATAATTGAATCTACAGAAGTTGGACTCTTAGTCACCTCAACCAGAGGTTGATTCAGGAGCAGTGGAAGGAAAACACTTGAAAACAATTAGATTAAGCAAATGCATAAGAAACAGGTCCAAGGGCAAGATTCTTAACAAATACCAAAATAAGTGCAACACCCTCAGTAGAAGAGTCCAACTACTAAGGAAAAATCAGAAACATAGATTAAAAGATTACCTCTCCAATTGATTTGAGATAATCCTTGCGGTATTTAATTATAAATCTCATGAAATTTTCAGTTGTCATGTGTTAAATAATTAACAAACAATGGAATGGCTATACAAGACTTCAAACAATATTTTTTGCACAGTTACTTATTTAAAATAATTTCATGATAGTTTGGACCAAACCAACAAAATTATACACCCAAACGTCCAAAAACAAATATTAATATATTCTAATAATGTATTATGTAACTTCTTTACTTATTTTATACTCTATACAATTCCTTTTTTCTTTTTTCCTACATGTTCCACTATTCTATGGATGAACTTGTGAAATCAAAATTCATTCAACTTGACGATTGCTTAAATCAGAACCGAGTTTTCAGCCTTGTAAACCCAATGTGACAAATAAGGTCCACATGTTATAATCAATTTACAGTATTTGCCAGGTTTTACAGTGAGCAGAGTATTTAGGGAGGCGATTGGCTTATCTAGATAAATAGAAAACGAGAACACATTAAGCACATAAAGACAATTATACAACATTCACAATGACTATATATGAATCAGGTCAATTGGCAACATGATGTCCTGTTACACCTCCAGCTCTTCTAGAAGATTGAAGACATATCTAATACTAGAAGACTGAAAACGTAATACCTGATCCTACCAACAATCGCATAATATTGAAGAAAACTCACACAGGACAAAATACATGCAGGACAAAATGCTGATTATGTGTATGAAAAGTGGTAAAAAGGCATGAGATATTAGCACATCCTACATAGGGAACATTAATGATCAGCTAATTAACCCAAACTTGCAACATTTTGATCCCTTTTTTTTTTGTCTTGAAGTTAAGTGGATCTTGGCAATGCATAGAAAGTAAGAAATGGCAGGAGGTGAACAAATATTTGTAATATGCAGATAGAGCCATTGGAGAATGCAATGTTAAAATATAGAAATAGCATAAATGTACCATGAAGGGAATGTTTCATATTGCTTTAAAAAAAGCATTTTTATGACTTTTAAAAGTAGTTCTGAAAAAAGTGTGGGTAACATTTTCTACAAATTGTTTCTATAATGTGAAAAGACACAAAAATGCCTCTATCAGAACCTAAAATCCTAGCTTTTGGCTTCTCCTTCTCTTCTTGCAAAGCAGAAGCAACACCAAACAAGCCAAAAGTTTCTTTTTTTTCTTAAATAGGTAATAAGAACTTCTGGCTTTCTTTTATTTTTTTTATTGAATAAAACGTGTGAACAACTTAATTACAATGCTTCTAACTATCGTTTAACCAAGGTAATTCTGAACTTTCTTGCCGGAGTTGATTTTTATTTGTTTTCTTTAACCTTTTCATCAATTATCTGATCTATTGCCTAAGTGACTCACCTTACTAGCATAAATTCGAAAAAATTCTAACATCACCATCTTTATCAACCAATCCTATGCTAAACCAACTCTTCAACAACTTTATTATGTGGTTGGTCACTTTTCACACACCATTTTCTCATGTTTGTTAGTATCGCACAGTTCCAGTTATCCAACATAATATTACCTTTCAGAAGCTCTTTAATTCACAACAATCATCATCAAGGAGCCAAAAACCAATCCAAGTTTCCAATTAGTGAAGTCGGTATCTAATATTTCATATCCATAAGAAGAATACCTAGCTTGCATGAAACATAAAAGATTCGATCAAGGATAGTCATGAATCTTTTAGATAACGGAAGAAAAAATATTGATAAGATTAACATTGATCATGAAACAGATACCTAACCTTGAAAACAAAAAAATAGTTCGAGAATAATAGTGGCGACAAAAAAGCAATAAGAAATCAAGGAAAGCAAACCAAGTACCACTGCCCTATTCGTTCTCCTCGATTGATTGTCACTGTGGTTAAGATAGGTTTAGAGTTTATGAAACTTGATGGTTAGGGCTAGGATAAGGAATAAAGGTAGGTTGAGATCGGTTACCCGATCCCAAGTAGAGCATAAGCTAAGTCCTTGTAGAGAGATCCGATTTCGAGAGAGCAGTGGTCGCCATCGCGGAAGAAGAATTTGAATGCAGAAGAGGATGAAGGCGAGAGAAAATGCGATTGAGAGGGCATTAATAAAGAGTACCAAGAGCAAATTAGGGTTTAGCGAGCGGGTGGGATTCTCGAAAAGCAAGGGGTTATGAGAGATCTCGTTGTAATATTTATAACCAAGATGGACTTATTTGCAACGTTCACTTGAATGTTCAAGATTTTTTTAATAAAAATAAAGATGCAATTTATTTTAGTGGCTAGGGGGTGCTAGTCCCACCTATTCCATTCTCAACTGGCCCACACCCACTTAGGTCAGAGTCCAAGCGTACAAGCATCCCAAGCTAGTAGAACAAGGATTTATATGTGCCACAATTGAAGAGGGAACCGATAGCTTTAGGATTCAAACTTGACCTTTGCCACAAAAAGCAACGAAGTACGGTTCGATAGTGAAATTTGGAGATAGATCACAAACACGTATAAGTAAATTGAGATTACGGATGGCAATGGATTGAGTTAGGTTTGATTTGATTGAGTCAAGTGAGGATACCCTATTCAATCCAATCCAATGTCGAGTCAAGACCTTCTGACCCACACTCACCCATGGCTTATTTTGGATCACCAATTTGATCCTGACCTAATCTATTATGTAAGGTTTAATTATTAATAAACCTAAACTAACCTATCAGTTTCGATATTTATAATTTTTATTGGCTACATTTCAAAAATATAAACAACTAGCATCAAAACAACCAATCTAAGATAATAACTAGATCCAATCCAAACTATTTTGACCCACATAGAATTTTGCTTTCATGATCCTAGTCAAATAAAGCTTTGACCCAAACTTGGCCAAAATCATGGTCGGGAGTTATAGGTTCGGTCAACTTTTTCCATCTCTAATTGAGATAAACTTGAAATAGGATAATTAGTTTCTATGTAAATTGTGCCTTACAACATTGGGGCAGGAGGATGCTCATATTATATTAGAAGGCAGCTAAAGCTTGCCATTATTCACCCCCCTTCAAATGCATGCTCTCCCTTGGAGGAAAGTTGTTCTTAACCCCTAGATTCTTCGGTGATGTAGACCTTAATTTATCTTCTTCTTCTTTTTGATGTAGACCTTTATCATGTTGCACTTGTGGAGGCTTCACTAGTTTAGTGCAGTTCTTTGAGCAAGTAGACAGGCAAGTTCTCACATCCTCGCCCTTCGCAGTCAAGCATCAAAGATAATTGAAGCTATATAAGTTTTACTTGATGACAAATAGTTCATGCTAGAGCAAGTTATATCACCTAAATCTAGAACTTAAAGATTATGATATACATCAAGATAAGGGTGGATGCTAGAGATTACAATGTCGATCTCACCTAAGTTGAGATGGTCACACAAGGACTTGGCACATGCAAAGCTACAACTGGAGTCAATCTTAGTTGTAGAATAACCAATAAAATAAATGGTACGGCTGTATTGAGATAGCCATCGAGCGTTATTCTCAGACGTGCAATTTTCATAGCACTTGTTATAATATTCAAATGCTAAGATTTGGTCACAAAGATTGGCATGACACCTCAGGTTCCCTAATCTCACCAAAAGAAATTACAGAATGAGAGTAAAATGGTGTCTAGGCGGTGTTTGGTTGGGAATAGTTGGGGTCTCGAATCAGAATAAAAATAGGTGACTCCCATTCCAACAATTTGATTGAGAGGAGTCCCACTCCGATTCCGATTCTAGACAAGCATGGAAATGGCCTAATCTATTTAAAACTCAACCCTTACTTTTTTCTAAGAATTCAAATTTTCATTTCGATTCTGATTCCTATTCCAATTCCAATCACGGATGAAACGCTTCGAAATATTTTGCCATTCCGATTCCAATTCCCATTTCAATTCTAATTCCGATTACGAACCAAACACTTCATAAAGTAGCATTTGGTGGTCCAAATGGGATCAGCATGGTGATCTAAGATCATTGGTGATCTGAACCCTATGATGATATGATCATTAGTGATTTAAGATTACTGCATTTGGTAGGCTATGGTCCAGTAATTAAAAATCTTCAGGTATCCACGAGTAACTTTGGTATTCTATGAAAATCTAAGATCACTGATTATATAATACCAAAACTACTCATAATATATTACATAAAAATATTTTTATTAATCAAATATAATATATTATAAATAAAATATTATTATATTTATTAATATATTAATAATTAAAAGATTCTATAAAAATATATTTATTAGTCCTATAAATTATCAATCCTATAAAATTATATTAATTGTTATTATAGAATTAGTATTTTTATTTATAATATATTATTTATTAATACAAATATTTATTTTAATTATAAAAAATAAGATAAATAAAATTAATATATTAAGTATTTTTATTATACTAAAATATAAAGTACAATAAGATCTTTCTACTCTAATTTAAAATTATCATTGAATCATAATATGATAATAATATGATTAATAATATATTATAATATAATATATATCATAAATATAATATATAATATCAAATATAATATAATAATATATATACAATATTGATATAATATATTAACGGTATATTAATATATCCATTTTTTTGCTAAATTGAAAGATATTTTTGTCCTTATATTTCATACTGAAATCACTGTCTAGGGATGATCTTGGATTCCTAACCTTGAAGATCATTGAATTATGAGTTGATTTGACAACCCATCACTTGGACTGGAGGGTAATTTGAGGAGTGAAGGTAATTTGAAATCACTACCACGTAGAATCATCTATGGTGCAACCAAATGCAGTGATCCCATTATCCTCTACTCAAATTATCTTTGATTTTGGATGGATCAGCTCGTACTAAATGCCCCCTAAAGATGTGTGAAAGGATGGGTGAGAGCGGCAATATCTTGTTACCAATTTAATTTGATTTCATATGTTTTGCAATTTCCCTACATAATTGAGATATTATATATTATACATAGCTTGAGAAGACTGATTAGATCGTTGCAAGTGTTTCGATAGAAAGATCACTATGACTGAGAATCGGCAGGCTGTATACTACTTTATATATAGTCCAAAACTATATTAAATAATATCTTCTATTCATCTGACGGTTATATGATCTGATTTCAAGTAAATAGTGATTTGTTCATAAAGATATTGGATACGTTGATATCTTTAGGTGACTGAGATAACATGTAGACTACTATGTATGGTCTAAGAAAATTGCATGGATATGTATGATTAATGGAGACCAAGTCATGTAGCAAGGGTGTATTTTAAATGGAAAGCCAAATTGTTAGGTCACATTAGATAGCCAAGGATAATTGTGGATTGAGAGAACTCAAAGTACCCAAAGAAACCTTTTATTAAAAAATGCCAGACCATATTTGCAAAGAGAAATAAAATGGAGCAATAAAATGTTAGATATATAAAAATAATGGTTAGATTTAATATATATATATATATATATATAAGGTAGACTGGGATCCGGTCGACCGAATCTCAGTCCATATCCGGTCGGATCCTCGCCGTTGGATGGGCGCGCATCTCTAAAAACAAGCACATGAAAAGGCGTGCCATCAGGCAAAAAAACATGCGCGCTTGCGCTTGGAAAAAAAACTGAAGACGCCTTCAAGCTGTTTTTTTTTTTTCCAGGTAGCACCTGTTTTTTTTTCAGCATTTTTTCAGCCTTGAAGGTACCCTCAAGGTTGAAAAAAAAAAAAATTTTAGGTGGCCTATTTTTTTAGCCCTAAAGGCGCCTTCAAGGCTGAAAAAAGCACTTCAGGACTGAAAAAAAGCGCCTAAAAAAAAAAGCATCGGATTTTTTTTCAGGCACAGGCATGTGCATATTTTTTTCAGCCCTAAAGGCGCGCCTTTTCAAGTGCCTGTTTTCGGAGATGTACACTGATCCAACAGTCGAAGATCCGACCAGATATGGACTGAGATCCAATCGACTTTCAAGACCAAAACTTTTACCATATTATTTTGAAATAACCTCATAGCAAGACACTCAATCAAGATTTAATAATATTTAGAAAAAATAAAATGAACAGTAACATGTCAAGATAGCTCATCCTCGAAAGGGGAAGAAATAAAGAAGTGTATATGGCTTTCCACTATGAAACATGCAATATCATTTGAGAGAACTTACTTTGGATAATGATTGATATTCATGTCCTTAATTGATAACAAAATACTCAATCATGCATAAGAATAATTTCAATAGTTAACTTAATAATACAAAACCAAAAGAAAAGAAAGAAGAAAAAATTGAAAGAAAAATAAGCTCAAGAATTTAATTCACTCAATTATTCAATCAATTATTCAGGTCTGTCTTTCTCCACACAGGTGGAGCTTTTAAATAGAGGAACAAACCGCAGCCTAACAGAACTCTAATAGGTGTCTTGAAACCCAATAGAACTTCTTTTACTGAGTTCTAAATAAATTAAAAATTCCAAAAAAATAACAAATAAAATAAAAATCTCATAAAATTAAATTAGGATTAGGGTTTCTCAATGACGCTTTCTCCTTGAGTATGTGCATAAACCCTGATTTCTATCATTCCCTCCTGGCTGGAAAGAACTCAACTCTGGCGAGCAATTGATGTAAGCATCTAAAATCTCTAGATCAACGGATTGTAGATCTTCTTCAAGGATCTAAGTAGCGCCTGAGTCTGGACGGTCATGCCATTTAATCAAGAATCGACGAAATCTTTCATCAGTAGTAAAAACAATCTCGTCTGTAATAATATATTTAATTTGATCTGATGAAGACGGTCGAAAGTACGATTATTTATAGATAAGGAAACAAGTTCAATAGGTTGATGGGGATTGAAGCCAGAAATAATTTCGAAAAGACTTTTATCAGTAGACCTATTTACTGAATTATTATAAGCAAATTCTATGGTAAGCAATGATAATTTTCATGTCCCAAGTTTATTACGAACTAGATACCTAAGTAAATTACCAAGATTACTATTTACAATCTTTATTTGATCATTAATCTGTAGATGAAAAGATGAATAAAAATTTTAATTTATCCCAAATAGTTTCTAAAGGATTTTCCAGAAATAACTCATAAATTTGATATTATAGTCAGATATTATAGAAGAAGGCAAATCATGAAGTTTAATGACTTTTTTAAAGAACAACTTTGTAATAAAAGGAACATCAGAATTTTTTTGACATGAAATGAAATATGCTATTTTAGATAATCGATCAATAACTAGAACTATGGTCCTTTTTAATACGTCTTTTCTCATTTTCTTATGCTCCTTAGAATTCAACCTATAATGTGAAAGATTAGATATCCGTAACCTCGAGACTAAATTAATAGCATGTTGGATGTCACGCATGGAAGGTAGGTCATCGAATATGTCTTTTGAGGTCACATCCTTAAATTCTTCTAATAAAAGCTCAATTTCAGAAGGTGGATTATCTTAAGTGTTTGAGGTCAATCGAATTTTTTCTATAGGAATGACTGCTAACATAACCCCAGACTCTGAACTTTCTTCTTCAAATTTCTTATGGATTAAAATATGATAATTTTTCTGTTTAGAAGGTTGAGATGAATTCTTATCTTTTCTAAAAGATCGGAACATACTAGATTTGACAGGATTTAACCTAATTTTCTTATCTTTATACGTAAAAACATAGATATTTTTCCTACTAAAATTATAAACATCTACATCATAGATTCTTGATCGACCTAATAAGACACTAGCTACTTCTATAAGTAAAACATCACACATAATTTTACCAGAATAAGCTTCCATTTTAATTAGTACTAGACAACATTCATTAATTGAGAAAGATGTTTTGTCTATCCAAGCAACTCTATAAAGATGAGGATGAGGTTACGGTTTTAGTTTTAGTCGATTAATGGCAAACTTAGATACTACATTCATAAAACTATCACCATCAATGACAAGTTTACATACCTTATCCACATACTATGCATATGTGTAAAAAATACCAGTGCATTTCCAAGCTTCAGAATCTGCAGGAGTAGTGACTATACAGCGCATGACATTAACCTGACCTTCTGACATATTCTTCCTCGTACTCTTCTTCAGCATTAGCTGGTTCTAGGAGATTAAAATCTTCTACTGTATTTTCAGTTGGTATTATTTTCTCATATTCTGATTCTATGATCAGAGTACGACATGGACATCTAACAACTATATGACTTTTTCCATCGCAATAATGACACTCTATGTTTGACGAACTAGCGAATTGAGATATTTTTGACACAGATTCTCATATCCTAGTATCTATGGGAATCGGTGCTAGACGGAAAGAGATCACTTGTAATACACTTCTTGTACGACTACTAGAGATAGGTTTAGACTACCTAGTTTCACTTGAAAAAAAACTCTTCTTTAAGATGAAATTCTATGAAATTTCTCAATTTCTAAGGCTTTATGATAGGCATCTCTTACAAAATCGGATGAATACAAGAAAACTTTCTCTTTTAAATCATTTCTCAAACCGCTAATGAATTTAGATACCAGTTTCCATGACTCCTCAGATATGTCACACCTTAATTGTAAATCCTCAAAATGAGTCATGTAGTCAGTTACGTTAGTATTTTCTTGTCTAAGAGTGTATCATTGATTTAATAATTAATTTTTGTAATAAATGAAAACATATTTCTCGCGCAGCTTAAATTTCATTTCTTCCCAAAATATTATAGGAGAGTGTCCTACTCGCTCTAAATTTCTTTCAACAGTTTGCTAATACCGCTTGGCAGATCCTATTAGTTTCATTTTGAAGCGAATGCGAAAGACATCTGACATGTAATACCACTCAAAATAGAACTCTAAATCTAATAACCAATCATGGAAGGCTTCTAGATCCAATCTACCGTCATAAGAAGCAACTTCTACTTTAACCCCTTTTAGTGGTTCTTCTAAATCTTCATATCTATTTGAATATGCTCTATATTATTGTCCTTGGGATCTAATGTGTCAAGGATTTCAAGTATACCTAGTAGATTGCCTAGGATTCCTAAATGTGGGATTTGGCGGCTCTACTTCTTCATAGCCTTCTCTATCATCTACTCTATAATAATGATAATCCTCAAAATTGTTCGTGGAGTGATGGATAATCGGAGAGACAGTTGTATAGATCGGGGGTGCCTAAAAAGACTGACTAGTATGTATGACATGACTCTGGCTATCAGTAAGCTTAAGATTTCGTGAAGAAGATCAATGAATAGATTGATTACTAAGAAAATCATCTTCTACAGGTTATTTGTCTATTCTCAACTCTCTTAGAGATAATTAGCGTTCTATCTGTTAACCTATAAGATTTGTCATATCTACCCAGCTGTTCACTTGGATAGTACGAAGCTTACTAATCTCAATGCGAAGTTGATCTAAAGACTAGCAGATCTGGTTTAAATTTTTTTGAAAGGCTGTTTGCATATTTTTGATAGATTCTAATTCTTTTTTCATTGCAATTTGTGCATCTTTTAGATTACCAATAGCCATAATAAAAAAAATTTAATATTAATTAAATACTATATGTATTTAAAATTTTAACTATGATGCTTACAGTAAAAATTGTAGGGTCCAACTTATTGTCTATGTTTCTCATTCGGATAATGACTAAATATGTAAGTGTTTGGTGCAAGAAACAGTAAATATATGAAAAAAATAAAATTAAGGATCTAAGCAATTTAAATTATCTAAAAATTTTAAAAAAATCTAAAATTTAATAAAGGGATTATACCTTTCATCCTGTGGCACTTGTAGGTTGAAGACAAGATTTTTTTCGGATCTACAGACCCAATCTATAGACCATCATTCACGTGGTCTGTAGACCGCATTATTTCTTCAAAAAGGGGCCGACGACTTTTGCTATTTTCCTTCCTACTACCTTGCAGGGGCTTCAGCAACCGACGATAGGGAAGGACGAGCGGTGGACTTCCAACCGATCGATGTTGATCGACAGTCAATCAAGGCAGCGAGAAGACGGCAACAAGAGGGTTATGGGAAGCCCGAAGCAGCAATCGGATCCGTAGGAGTCCTCAAGGTCTATAGAGAGGCGTACGGTGAACTCCGATCAGTCGACGATAGGGAGATTGGGAGGACGGATGCCAGTGACAGTCGACGATGGGAGCGGCGAAGAGAAGTTTGCAGTCGGTCGATGGCAGGAGGGGTTTGAGATCGAGTGGCATGATGGACTGCGGCTCTCGATGGAGATGGCGATGACGGCGACATGGTGGTACAGGAGACGAGAAAGGAGAAGAGGAGAGCGAAGCTAGCATGCGATCGACGGGGAGGGAGATGTCAAAGGGGCTCAAGCGTGGGTGTCTCGACAGTTAGTCAGGTGGTTGACAACAGCGAGAAGCAACGGAGCGGACCGAAAGAGAGAAATAGGGGGGAGCAGCGATGGAGCGGTCGAAAGGGTGGCCGATCGAAATTTTTTTTTTTATCAGTCGATAGGAAGGATGGGCCTGGGTGAGAGGCGATAGAAAAAGGAAGATGGGCTGCGATGGGGCTGCGACACGAAAAAACAAGAAAGAGAGAAAAAAAAGGGGGAAAGGAACAAGTCCAGGAAGATGGCCGAATTTTGGCTATATCAAATTGATGCAAAACCAAAAGAAAAAAAATTTAAAAAAATAAATTCAAGAATTCAATTCATTCAATTATTCAATCAATTGTTCAGATCTGTCTTTCTTCATACAAGTAGAATCTTTAAATAGAAGAATAAAAAGTAACCTAACATGACTCTAACATGTGACTTGAAATCCAATAGAACTTCTTTTACTGAGTTTGAGTTCTAACAAAATTAAAAATTCCCAAAAAATAACAAATAAAATAAAAATCTCATAAAATTAAATTAGGATTCAGATTTCTCAGTGACGCTTTCTCCCTGAGTATATGCGTAAACCCTAATTCCTATCACTTAAAAAAGATATACCATAGAATATCTACAACAAAGTCAATTATTCCATTCTGAAGTTAACCTTTACCATATTATTTTGAAATAACCTTTAGCTGGAGTTAACAAATGCTATAGCACAATCAATGAAATGTTATGGCTGTAATTTGCCTATGGAAAAAAATTAATACAGCTATATCATAAAAATAAAAAAAAAACTAATAAGCAGCCAAACATATAAAAAATTTACTAATTTTTAAATTTTTTTTAACCATGCATACTTTATATTTTTGCTACGAAAAAAGACAAAGCACATTCTAAATTACATATTTTATTTTAAAAAAATATGAAAAATAATTTTTAAAACACATTGCAGTAGTCTCTATACTTTTTTTTGCAAAGAAAAAAAATTAATCATTATAATTATTCTAAAAAAAATTAAAAAGCAATCAGACATATAAAAAAAAATTGTTAATTTCTATTTTTTTTATTATGTATGCCATATTTTTTTTTCCTACGGGTTAAATAAAGCACATGTAAAATTATATTTTTATTTTTAGAAACATGTTAAAACCAAATTTTAAAAAACATTACAACAGCCTGTTGTAATTTTTCTATTGAAAAAAAATAAATTATCACAACCATTCCATAGAAATAAAAAAAACTAATAAGCATTAAACATAGAAAAAATTATTAATTTCTAAATCTTCTTAATCATTTAGAACATTTTTTTTCTGAAGCAAAAAACAAAACACATCCAAAATTACACATTTTTTATTTTTAAAAAATAAAATATAATCTTTAAAGCACTTTACAATTATCTCTTTTCTTTTTAGGAAAATTTTTTAGATAATTTCCACAAAAAAAAGTATGCATACACTATCATAAAAAACCTAGTTTACTAATTCCTATGCATACAATTTCTATAATTTTTTCATGGGATTAAGTGGCACATAGAAAGCTTATGCGCATGTCCCTATTATAAACTACAATACATATCATTTATGGAGCCCAACATACACTTTTCTTATGTGGTTAAGGTTAATTTAAAACCTAATCCACTCTTTCGTTCTCATCTCTTTTTCCCTCATCCCACCTCACCCCACCGCCAGCTCCTCCCCCTCTCCATCAATGCCTCCTCACCCCATCCTACCACCTTCCTCCACCTAGCCGAGCTCTATTTCACCGCCTCCTCTCTCTTTCCCACATGACATGCTAGAAGATCTTCCCTCCTGCATTCTTTTCTTCCTCATCCCCACACCAAATCCCTTCTTCTATCTCTCTACACCACCACCATGGCACCTGCTCCATAGTCCACGATGCTTAGGAAGATGCTAGAGTTTCTTATATCTCTTTTCTCTTTAAAGGTACATTCTCACTATTTTCTTCTCTGATCTAAGTTTCTCTCCTTTTCTAAAACATATCACTTATTATTTTCCTTTTTGGATTTTTTTCTTCTTATTTTTCTTCTCTCATCCCACTCAACCATTGGTTCCTCTTTCTACCTCCCTCTCTATTTTTCTTTTTTTAATTTTTTTCATCTTCTTCCTTTTCATACTCTATTCCACAATCTTAATCCTATCTGGAAATCCTAACTTTAATCCCTAACTTAATCCTAGCCCTAATCAATCTCTAAATGTAATTTTCAAACTTAATCAAAACCCTAACCTAAATAACCTAAACTTTAATACAAACATTTACTCTAACAACCCTAACCCGAAATCAATTTTCAATGTCAATAATCTAAACCCCAACCTCACCCAAATAGAAACCCTAATCCTAACCCTAACCCTAACCCTAACCCAAACCTAAATCTAGAATCTATTTCTAACCCAAACACAACCCGAACCCAAACCCCAACCTAAATCTCAATCTAATCTAACCCAAACCCAACCCAAATTGGAACCCCAATAAAATTTGAATCCTATTTCTAACCGAAACCCAAACCCTAACTTAAATGCCAAACCCAAACCCAACCCAAACCCTAACCCAAACCCAACCCAAACCCTATAACCCAAATCTAACCCAAACCCTAACTTTAATGTGGATTCAACCTAACCCAAATCTAGCCCGCACCCAATCCAAACCTAACCCAAATTCAAACCCAAACCCAAATATGAAAATCATTTTATAACCAACCAGAACTCAACAACTCTAAAACCCGATCCTAATAATCTAAAATCCAAAACCCATTAATCCTTTAACCCTAAATCCACTAACCCAAACCCAAAAACATTAACCTGTTCATCTGAAACGAACCAAACAACTTCATAACCATTGATCTAAAAAAAATAATATTCGAAATCCATTGGCCCAATAACCCAAACCATTAACTAAACCGATTAACCCATTACTAAAACCCAACATTTTTTTTTCTATTATTTTCTTTCCTTCTCTACTGATTCCTCATCCGATAAACTCATCTTCTTTCTCTCTTCTTCCGATCTTTTACCTCTATTTATATCCTTCTTTTTCTTTCTTCTTTCATCCCTTAATTTCGAAACTTGAAAGCTATCGCATCCGCAGCAGTAGCCATTCCAAATAAAGGCCTTTCAAACCTTTTCTTTTTTGCTCTCCAGAAGGTTGCTCGGCCCATCAAAGTAATCGTAAGAGCTTCATTTGATTCGGACTGCAAGACTACTACATCTGTAGCAGCAACCGTCCCAATATCCCTCTGTTTTGTATGAGACGAAGGCTGCCTAAACTGAAGCCTCCCCATGCCCTTGATGAGAAACTCTTCATGGTTTCTCATGTCTTGATTGCAAACTAATGAGAGAAATCATCAAATTTTCATTAAATAAAAAAAATCACCAAGATTTCACTTGCTCCTGTTCTCAAACTACTCCAACACCATTGTCTTCCTCCTTCGGTCTTTCTAAGCAGTTGTCTCCACTCATCGCAGGGAGAAATCGGTGTAAAAAGAAAATTGAAAATGACCCGGATGCTTTCCCACGGATCTGTGAAAAGGATAATGAAATGATAAGAAAAAGAGGCGAAAACGAAAATATATATATATATATATATATATATATCATTTATGTGGGGAAATGTCCTATCCTTAAATTTTTTCTCTGTTTTTCTTTTGTTTTCGTTGATTTTTCCTATGTTTCCCCTGGTTTTTCCAATGCTTTTCTTCTTCTTCTTCGGAGTCCAAGGCCTCCACATCCCACTTTGTGAGATGTGGCATCTCTTCTACACAATACCTGATGCTAGAGGGCTTCTGGACTCTCCTATCCATAGCTTATAACAAAAAAAAAAAAAAAAAACACTTTACATGAGAACAAAACTCTATAAATTCAAAATTTTGTAGAATCCTTTCAATAGAAAACCCCCAAACCCTATAAAATATGATTAAGCTCTTGAAGCCTTAAGGGACCAACTCACACCGCCACAACTCACACAAAATCCCAGAAAAGCCCAATTGGAACTTAAGAAACCCTCCGATCTCCCTTAGGTGCTCTCCTTCCCAAGAGAAAGAAAATGAAGCAAAAAGAAAAGGAAATGATCAAGTATGTGGCAAAAGTCCTACATTTTAATTTTTCCATCTTTCCTTTGTTTTCGTTGATGTTTTTCCCTATAAAGTGCGTCCTCAGGAGCCCCAGAGGCTTAGAAGGGTTTTGTGTTGGATATTTCCTTTTTTTTTTTTTTTCATTTCTTTTTCTTTTTCATATATCTATGGGAAGGAGAGCACCTGAGGGAGATTGGAGGGGAAGGTCGAGAGCAGGATGAGACCGAGTCGAGAGGGCTCGGGAAGGGTCCGAGGGAAAAAAAATAAAAAATGAAAAAAAAACACCGCCGGAGATTTAAAAGAAAAAATAGGAGAGATCTGTGGGAAGGAAAACACCTGAGTGAGGTTGGAGAGAAAGGCCGACACCGGTGACGAAGGGGAGGAAGGCGACGGCGGAGACCGGTGGGAGGTAGCGGCGAGGAGAGCAGGGATGAGATCCGCATCTTTTCGGCCCAACGCCGGTGACGATGGGGAGGAAGGCGACGGAGGAAACCGGTGAGATGTGGCGGCGAGGAGAGCAGGGAGAAGACGGAGAAGACGGCCGTCCGCGAGAGCTGGGGAACATTCGAGAGGACGCGGGAAGGGCTCAAGGGAAAAGAAGCGAAGAAAAAAAAAAAAAATTGCGTTTGAAGGCTCAAGGGGAGCCCAGAGATGGCGCGCTGGAGAGCACTGAACTCCCATTCATGTACCGTATAGATTTCGCTGATACGTCGATTCAAACAAAAATATAATTTTAAATTATATTTAATAGTCAACAATCTATTTAAATTATTAATAATTTTAAAAAAAAATTAAATTATCATATTTAATATATTTTTAAAATTAATAATTTAAATTATCAAATAATTTAGATTATCTCTAAATTATCAATAGATGACTATTCAGATTATTAAATATTTAATAATCTGATAATGATAAATTTGGACGAAAATACTCTTATAAATATATATATATATAATATTATATTATATTATATTATAATAATATAATATTATATATTATAATACTATATTATGTTATAATAATATAGTATAATATATATTATAAATATAAATATATATTAGAATATAATATATTATATATAATATATATTATAATATATAATATATAATATATCTATTATAAATATAATATATATAATACAATAATAATATTCTTATATAATAATATTATATAATATAATATTATGTTATATTATAATATTATATTAATATAATATTACATTATATTAATTTATTATTAATATTATTATTTTAATAATAATAATATATTATAATAATATTATTATTTTATAATTTAATAATATATGATAATATAATAATAGCATATTATAATATATTATAATATATTATAATAATATTAGAATAATATAATATAATATAGGATAATATATATTATAATATATATATATAATAATATATATATATATATATAATATATAATATAATAATATAATAATATAATATAATATAATATTAATATAATATTAATATATAATATATATTATATTATAATATATATTAATTATAATTATATTATATATTATTATATTATATTATTTTTTAATAATAATATATTATAATAAGATTATAATAATATAGTATAATATATATGATAAATATATTATATATTATATATAATATATATTGATATTATAAATATAATATTATGTTATATTATAACATAATATTATATTATATTATTATATATTATAATATATTATAAATATAAATATATATTGAAATATAATATATTATAATAATATTATATTATATTATACTATAATAATATATTATCATATATATTATATATAAACATATAATAGAATATAATATAAATATATTATAATAATATATTATAAATATATATTAAAATATAATATATTATATAATATATATTATAATATATAATATATATTTATATTTTATGCATGGGATGTGATATTATATTATCAGTAATCTAATTATCATATCAAACGTATCAATCAAAATTTTCAGTAATTTTACTTCAATATTACCTGCATATACCAATCATAGTAATCAACATTACTGACAATCTATTTAGATTTAGATAATTCAGATAACATACATTACCACCATCTAGTAATGCACCAAACGTAATCTAAAAGATATACTTTCTCTAAGTACCTGGCCGGATAAGACCGATGGGCAGAGTCCATAATGATACAGGCCTGGCTTGCTTACTTGTATTAGGACTTTTTTATATTTAATTTTTAGATATAAATAAAAATTCTAAACCATTCAAATATAATTATAAGTACTATAAATTTAATGATAAACATCATAAAACCAATTTAAATGAGCTTTTACTATATTATCTGTTAGTCCACGTAAATCATGGATCATATTCATTCATTCATATTCATTTTAATACAATCAATAATAATTCAAGATTTCATTCAAAATAACTAACTAGAAAATATTATTTAATTTTTTAATTATTTATAAGTAATTAAAATTTATTTAGTATGTATAATTTATATTGAACTAATCATGCATCCATATAGATTCTCACATTAGATCTCCATCATCAAAATATAAAGTACTTGGGTGTCTTCCTAAGTCTATATAGTCATAAATGTCAAATTTGGTTAGACCATAGGATCACACACGGCAGAAATATATTTACGTGACAACGCATGCCGGCCCCCCGCGCGGCACATATTTTGGGGCATGTTCACGAGTTTGGCACTCAAACTAATTCAGCCAGAGGCAAGGGTTCTTAGTTTTGAAAAAATCTGGATACCACTACATGTTTCAAGAATTAGAATTAAAAAATCAAGAATGTTTGATAATAAAGTATTTTCATACTTATAACCTTGAAAATTAGCATAGAAGAGGTAAGAGGGATAACAAATAGCAAAAGAAAGAGAACCAATAAAAATACTCGACATCAATTATTTTGTAATCCATAAAACTTTTCCAGAATTAAGTATTGAATGATTTATGTATAAATCATAAAACCCTTTTCACAATCCGAGGACGATGGAATAATTCATTATTAGTTTGTTTATTGGGAATAATTTTCAAGAATCATTTGCACAAATCTACTCATAACCATGGAATCATATGGGAGTTCGAACATAAAAAGATGGAGATTGGGTTTGTTAGTTATAATTTGTCACAATAATGGAAGTCTTTGCCTTTTGTCTTTCTTTTAAAAATAAAAATTAGCAATTCATAGCCAAAACCATTGATGGTTGACCAGGCTCCAAGTCACTAGGCCTCATTTGTAGTCCTGAAAGCGGTCTCAGTCAATTCAAAGAGCAGGTTGGGCCCAGCATTTTATTTTAAAATTAAAATTAAATATTTTAAAATTAAAATTAAATATTTTTAAAAATTTAATATTATTAGTGATAGCATTTTTGTATTCACGATGAAGTTGCCATCGCTAATATTTTTTTCAACCGTATTATCGATGATTGCTTGCCATTGGTAATAGTTAATTTTTTTTTAAAAAAATTAATATTATTAGTAACAATATTTTATTATTAACGATAGAAGTTGTCGTTGCTAATAACTCTGGCACAGAATCTCTGATTTTGCCAACTGTATTAATTATTAATGGTAGTCTTACAGTCGGTAATAATCCGCCCATAAATCTTCCCTCATCCCATCAGTGGAAAAAAAAAAATTTTGAGTGAAAAAAATTATGTGCCTTCTCCGCTCCCCACACGTCCTTTCTAGTGTTTCCTGCTCTTCGCGCATCCTCCTTCCCGACGACCCGACCCTACCAGCGCCTCCTACACCACGGCCCTGAGCCTGCCGCCCCGGCCACTCTTCGTCCGAGCTCGTCGGCGCTCCTACGTAGCTGCCCCGCCACGTCAACCCTGCCTCCCCCAAGGTCGCCCCGACCCCGTAGCCCCGGCCTTGCCTCGCCCACGGCCGCCCTAACCCATCTGGCATCTCTTGCTCCACGGCTCTAAGCTAGCTGCCCCAGCCCCACCTCTCCCGCAGCCACCCCGACCCCATCGGCGCCTCCTATGCCACGGCCCCGAGCCAGTTGCCGCCTCTCCAATGGCCACCCCAAATCTGCAAATGCCTCCTGCGCCACTGCCCCAAGCCAACAGCCCCAGTCCCACCTTTCTCGCAACCGCTCCAACCCCGCCGGCACCTCCTACGTCAGGGCTCCGAGTCTGCTACCCTGACCCTACCTCTCCTATGCCTGCCCCCACCCCGTCGGTGCCTCCTATGCCACAGCCCGAGCTCGCTACCCCAGCCTACCTCTCCTATGACCACCCCATCCCATCGGCGCCTCTTATGCCATAGCCCTGGAGCCTGCCGTCCTTATCCCATCGGCCTCTTTGTGGCCCCATCCCAATCGGTTTGACCACATGGCCCCTACCTTGCCGCCCCCAACGTGTGGCCCCAATTTTGCAGTCCCTTCCCTACCACTATAACTAGTAGTAGTAGCAACGGCATTAATGTTGGCTAATGTTGTCTAATATTAGTGATGGCATTAGTGACGGCTAGTGTCGTCACTAATTAATTAATTAGATGTATGGGATTTGAATCTCGGCATGTAGAGTATTCGAATCGAGAGAAGATGTCAAGCAGTATTACAAACATGTGGCTAAGTCATTCTCTGTGTGCTTGGGCCTCGAGTTATAGCAGGCGTCAAAGGCATTTTGCTCTCACGTGTCCTATGCACTCAAGCCGATGGAAAGTATCGGACATCATTAATTATATGTTAATTTGAATAAAATTTATATTGTATGAAATGATAGATCAGTTGATTAATGTATATATTCCAAGATATCTGTATATTTATTTATTTTTATATGGATAAAAAAATTATGTACATTGATCAATTGATTGTATACTATGGACGGTTTGAAAAATATAAGTAATTCTATAGGTTATTATAATAATCAAATAGTATGCTGACGGTTCAAAAGAAATTTTGGATAGAATTTTTTTTTTGTTCTCCCTACATGAGAGAACTAAGGAGAAATGCTGCAAAAAAAATTTTGGCTCATATTACGCATCATTTGATTATTGTAATAGACCAATAAAATTATACATTTCTTGAATGGGATAGGATTTATTTTTATCTATTAATTGATGATAGGATGCATTAATTTACTATGTAAGCTATTTTAAATGATAAAATAGTATTTAGCAATTGTCTTGTATTTATGTATATACAGAATTCTTAGATAGTCTGCCATGAATCGTAGTTGGATGGACCGTCGAGTAGTCGATGGAAAGATTTCTGCTGAATATAGAGTGGGTGTAGAGTACTTTTATGATTTTATTTTTGGTAATGCGACACTCTTACATTAAGAATGGGCTTGCTGTCTTTGTAATAGATATAACAATAGAAAAATATCTAATAGGGATACAATTACTGTCCATTTATATAAGAATGGATTTATGCCCAACTATAAGTATTGGTACATACATGAAAAGACGTGAGAGAAAGTTGCAAGGGTTAGAATCGAGCAGAACATGAATACAGATAGAATGATGGATATGGTTATGGATGCAGCTGATCTTAAATTTAACTAGTATGTGAAGGATGATCTAGAAGCTGGCAGCGATAATTTCTACCATATGCTGAAAGATACTGATGAACCACTATGATCGAAAAATAAAATATACACTGTACTATTGATTGTATCAAAGTTGTTGAACTTGAAGGCCAAGTTTAATATGACGGTCAATTGTTATGATAGGATGATAGCAATAATAAAGAAAATACTATAGAAGGATAAGAAGCTTGTTGAGAGCTTCTATGCTTTGAAAAAATGGTGAAAGGATTGGACATGGAATATGAGAAAATATATGCATGTCGTAATGATTGCATGCTTTTCTATAAATAGGACCAACAGAAGAGCTCATGCGGCATATACAGTGCCAGCTAATTTAAGCGGAGGTAAGATGATAGGAATCATAAGGATATACCATACAAGACTCTTCAATACCTTCCTCTAACTCTTAGACTTCAGAGGCTCTATTTGTCCAAGAGTATTGTTAGGCAGATGAGACGGCATAAAGAAGGACCACACAAGCACCCCAATATGATGTGTCATCCATCGAATAGCGAGATATGGAAGCAATTTAATGCTTGCCATCCTTTATTTGCTCAGAAATCATGCAATGTCCGACTAGGTCTATTTACTAAAGGCTTTACACCGTTCGATCATGTAGCAGCTCCTTATTCATGTTGGCTAGCCTTTATTACTCCATATAACCTACCACCTATGATGTGCATGAAAGAACATAACATCTTTCTTACATTACTCATTCCTAGACCACGACATCCTGGTAGAAGCATTGATGTATATCTAAAGCCTCTTGTTGATGAGCTAAAATTATTATGGTCCGATGGCATTCGTACTTTTGATGCATCGAAGAAGCAGAATTTTGTTATGAAGGCTATATTGATATGGACCATTAGCAATTTTTCTGCTTATAGGCTGTCTGGATAGAGCACTCATGGGAAGCTAGTATGTTCCTATTGTATGGACAATATAAATTCATTTCAGCTTGAGTATGGTCGTAAGCCCTGCTGGTTCGATTGTCATCGTCAATTCCTTCTTGAGCATCCTTCTTTTCGAAAGCAGCATGATAGTTTCAGGAGGAATAAGATAGAAAAGGACCATGCATCCCGGTGACTCGGTAGTATGGAAGTATTTCAGAGGATATTTCAATTGGATGAAGTCCCATTTGGCATTAAATTTGACAAGCAAAAATCTTGGGGATTCGATAGAACTCATAACTAGATGAAGCAAAGCATCTTTTGGGAATTATCGTACTGATCCAGCAATTTGATCTGTCATAATCTTGAGATCATGCATATCGAGAAGAATGTATTCGATAATATTTTCTACATTATTATAGATGTCAAGGGCAAGACGAAGGACAATCTCAAAGCTCGAATAGATATGAAGAACATATGCAAGCATCTTCTATTAGAGCTGATTGAGGTGTCACCTGAAAATTTTTTGAAGCCGATAGCATCTTATACCTTAACAAGAAAGTAGTTAAAGGATATTTCTGAATGATGTAAAAGTCTTAAATTCCCATATAGTTATGCAAGTAATCTAGCTCGGTGCGTCATGTCAAAGATTGCAGATTCTATGGGCTAAAGAGCCATGACTGCCATGTATTCATGCAACGATTACTCCCATTAGCTTAGCGTGATCTCCTTCCCAACTCCATAAGGAGTTCTTTGATCGAGCTTAGTTTTTTCTTTAGAGATATTTGCGCTATCGATCTATCCACCGACCATATATCCAACCTTGAGACTAGCAGTATAGAGACCATATGCAAGTTGGAGAAGATATTCCCTCCTAGCTTCTTTGACTCCATGGACATACATTATCCATTTTATAAAAAAACTCTATCAAATTTTTGGTAGAGTTTTTCTTAAACTTAGAAATCCGTTGTATTAATTTTCGAATGGACATACATTATCCATTTTTGTTGGAAGTGACATTGCATTTCCAAATGGGCTAGGTCCTTACCTTTCAATGTAAAAATGGAACTATAAGGGATTTAGGTACATGTTATATATTTAATAATTGCATGAAAAGCTAATATTCTTTGATAATAACACAGATTGACAACATGAGTTTGGATCGGAGGTGGATGTATTCTAGGCTTAAGGATGGCCTATTAAATCAAGATTTCTTGCAAGATTTAGGAGAATTTATTGATTTTGCTAAAAGACATCCAGAATGTATGGACGGGGACAAACTTAAGTGTCCATGTAATTTTTGTAAGTGTCAGAATCGTAGCTTTGTTGACAAGAATATGGTTAGGTATCCTTTGATGAAGCATGGCTTTGTACTGAATTATTATCAATAGATTCTGCATGGAGAAACTAGAAGAGTGAATGTTGAAGTTAATCAAAACATGTAATTTAGGATAGAAGTGCCTATTCCAGATGTTAAGACTACATCATCCAATGTAGGGCTGCAAATGAGTCAAACTGCTCGTGAGCTACTCGAGCTCGACTCGAGTTCAAGCTCGACTCAACTCGATTATTATCGAGTTTGAGTCGAGCTCGAGTAGCTTTTTCAGTCGACCTCGAGTAGCAGGATACTCGGCTCGAAAACTCACGAGCCTACTCCAGTATATATATATATTTAATAATATTAATTTTATTTATAATATATATATTAATATATATTATTAATAAGATAAGGCTTGATTTCTAGTTCGAACTCAAGCTTGAGTATGGCTTGGTTCATATTTGAGTCAAATCGAATCGATCTTGAGCCTTGCCTATTTTTTATCGAGCCGAGTTCGAGTTTGAAATATTAAGACTCGGCCAAGCTCGAGCCGAATTTCGAGCTCGAGTATTTTAAGTCGAGTCGAGCTCGAGCTTTCAGTTACTCAATTCGACTCGATTCGATTGCACCCCTAATCCAATGCATACCAGCAGATGGTGATGGATATTGTAGGTCCTGATTTCTTTTCAAATGATATGGAGGAACCTCCAAATCCATCAACTCAGAAATTGTATGATATGTTAGAAGCTGCTGAATAGGAGGTATGGCCAGGTTGTGAAAACCATTTACAGTTATCAGCTGTCGCGAGGATGTTGAACATAAAGGCAGAACATCATTTGTCTGAGAGATGTTTTGATGATATCTACCAATTTTTGAAAGAAATGTTATCGGTTGATAATGTAATGACAGATAGTTTCTACAACACAAAGAAGTTGGTCCAAGCCTTGAGACTACCAGTAGAGAAGATTCATTATCGTAATAATGGATGTATGATATATTGGGGCGAAGACTGTGAATTAGCAAGTTGTAAATTCTGTAAGCATCCTAGGTACAAGCAACAAAGAGGAGGATCTTATAAGCATAAAATCAATATTCTATATAAGAAGATGTATTACTTTCCCCTCATTCTAAGGTTGCAAAGACTATATGTGTCGAATGCAATGGTGAAGGAAATGAGATGGCATGTTGAGCATGAGCCCGATCTGGGATATCTCACCATACAGGGGACTCCATTTCCCATACACGACATGCTTAGAGATTTATGAGTTAATTTTTTATGTTTATTCATGTGTCCATTGATTTTAATGCAAGTTATTTAAATTGATGAATTTTTCAGCAAGAGAAGTATGATAGAGAACCTCTCCCATATGAGCTATTCGAGGAGATCTACACTAGGAAGGCCAATGGTGAACTTGTTGATGGATGGGCAAAGACTGTTTATGTAAGTGAATAAGCATTTGAATTGATTATCTTTTAATAGTTTGCACTATGAGATAAATTTTGAGGATAACATTTGATAATTGATATGATGCAGGATCGCTATAATATGCTTAAGGAGCAGATGTCTCAACCACAAGATGGATGCAGTGAGCCTCCTGCTGTGGATGAAAGACAGCTTTGGTATGAGATTGTTCGGGGGAGGGAGAAGAAGCATAGAGTATATGGAGTGGGTTCTTAGGCATCTGCTTTCTATCCTCAGTCATCTTACGGATCATTCTTAACTACATCATCTCGCATGCATTTAGAGACATTGGAGGATGAGCTTCAAATGCTGAGAGAGAAATTGACAGACTACAATTAACAGCTCCAGGAGATCATTGCTATAAATTAGAAGCTCCAGCAGACTTTCCTGAAAAGCAAAATGAGGAGCGAAATGAAAAGGAAGGTGCAGATGGTTGCCAGATGAGAATAATAATATATGACGCTCAGTTATTCCTAGTCTTATCTCATAGTGATTTGATAAGATGAATAATAGACAATTTTTTTTTTTATTTTAGATTGATAATTTTGTTGGGGATAAATCCCGCTCCTGCCGAAGCCCGGCCCGACGCTCAGCCCAATGTAACCAGTAGCCGCTGAAGAGCTTAGCGCCAGGCGCCAGGCCCAGGCCGAGCCCCTACCACGGCCGAACTGCCTAGAGGCCGAACTCCCCTGCGCCAAGGTCCGGGCCGAACTGCCTAGAGGCTCCGGAACTCCTAGAACTCCCACCGCCAGCCGAACTTCCTGAGGCCGAGCTCCTTGGACTCCAAGCGGCTGGAAGTCCTCCCACGGCCGAACTCCTTCGGACCGACTCCAAGCGAGCCGAGCTTCAATGAAGTCCTCTCAGCGGCCGAACTCCTTCGGGACCGACTCCACCCCAAGCGGTCCACTCAGAGCCGAACTCCTCAGCTCGACTCAGGAGCCCGAACTCCTCAGCAGTCGTCACTCAGGCCGAACTCCTCAGCAGTCGTCACTTAGGCCCGAACTCCTCAGCAGTCGTCACTGGGCCGAACTCCTCAGCGGTCGCCCTCATCAAACTTCGGCCGACCGAGCTCCTACCGAACTCTCAAGTGTCCAAGCCTCAGCCCAAGCCCAACAGCCGGCCGAACCCCAGACGGCCGAGCTTCGGCTTCTCAGCAGCCGAACTCTTCTGCGGACGAGCCTTAGCTGCATACCTCTTGCCAGACGCCTATGGGAGCCGAACTCCCTCCCATCTTCCTCTTCAGGAGCCCGAACTCCTCCGAAATGGGCACACGACGAAGGCCTTCAACCCTTCATTCGGCAAGCTCTGCAACCATCACTATCAGTCAGTCCGCCGTACCATCGGTCAGTCCGCCGCGGGCGATAGCGACCCACTGCCAGGCGGCGATGGCTGTCACCCTCAATCCGCCGCACACGGCACCAGTGGGACTGACTCCGCCGAACCTCGAGCGGTCCCGCCAGCACGCGGCTGCAGTTGTCACCATCAACTAAGCTCCGCTATATAAAGGACCCCTCCCGACATACGCTAAGGCTAAGCTCTCTGAACTCTCGACTCTCTAAGCTCTCCTCCACATCTCTAAGCTCCGGAACTCATTCCGAGCACTCCATTACTGTTGGTCGGAAACTAACTTGACCGTCGGAGGGTCCTGCCGGAGCCACCACCCCACCGGTTCCGGACGGGACTTCGTTTTGCAGGTCCCCGGCGGCGCCCAGCGGCCTCGATTGCGGCGACCTCCGGCGGCGACGGATTTCTGCACCAACAGATTGGCGCCGTCTGTGGGAACCGGGCCTGAACCTTCGAGGTTCCCTTGTTCTTAAAGGAGTGCTCGGCGACGATTTTCCGCCCCTGCTCCGGATCTCTCTTCTCCCTCTTCCAGAATTCCTTCTCTGGAAAGAGGAAATGCCCCCCAGAAGGGCTTCGACGCGGCGCTCGACGGCTTCCGCGGCTCGATCCCCTCCGAGTCCGTCTGTCCCTGCTCCGGCCCCGGTGACTCAGCCCCCGTCTAATAACCGCAGTGGATACGGAGCAGTTCAACCAGCTCATCCAGCACGTTCGCGGTCTCACGGAGGCGGTGCAGGCGGTGCTGCACCGAACAAGTCCCAGTGCCAGCCCGACCGGCGCGGGACTCTCCGAAGTCGGATGATCCAGTCCAAGAGCGACCGGCCTGGGCAGCCCGACCTCCGATACCCGGATTGGAGAGGCGGAGGAGGGAGAGCCCTTGTTCGGATCATGGATCGACCAAGGGTGAAGCCTCGCGCCCATCTCACCAGAAAGCCTTGGAGATCAGAGACCGGGAGGACCTGCTGGGCCAAAGGCTCTCGGAAATGAACCGGCGAATTGAAGAACTTCGTCCCCCCTCGCGTGGTGATGACGTTTGTGCAGACCCTCCTTTCTCGCAGAAAATCATGCAAGAACCTGTTCCACCGACCTTCGAGCTCCCTCAACTGGAAAGCTACGATGGAACTTCTGATCCGGTTGATCACCTGGGGGCCTTCCGGGCCATGATGCTGCTTCACGGCGCTTCAGATGCCGTGCTGTGCCGAGCCTTCCCGTCTACCTTAAAGGGAGCAGCGAGGAACTGGTACTCGGCGTTGAAGCCCAACACGATCTTCTCTTTCGACCAGATGAGCAGTCGGTTCGCGGCCCACTTCATCAGCAGCCGACGACCGAGCCGAGGTTCAGATTCCCTGATGAGCGTCAAGCAGAAGCAAGGGGAATCCATCCGGACTTACGTCACTCGATTCAACGCCGCGGCATTGGAAGTCCGGGACCTGGACCAGTCTGTCGCGATGGCCGCACTTAAGGGCGGCCTTCAGAAAAATAGCTTGCTGTTCTCTCTGGAAAAAAGGTATCCCAGGGACTTCGCCGACCTGCTGGCTCGAGCCGAGAGATATGCCCGTGCGGAAGAAGCCTTCAAATTGAAAGATGAGGAGCTCGTCAGAAAGGACCGGCTGGCGGACGAGGAAGAGCTGGGTGAAGCTCGGCTGCACTCGCAGACCCCCTACGAAAGCAGGCGGGCCCGAACTCCTCGAACTCGCCCTGATAAGGAGGCGCGAAGGAGTCCACTTCCCGGAAGGTTCCGCCGCTATGCCCCCCTCAACGCTCCTCGAACCCAGATTCTCACCGAAGTAAAACACCAGCTGCCAAGACCGGAAGGATTACGATCTCCCCCAAACAAGCGCGATCGAAATAAGTACTGCCTCTACCATCACGACCACGGCCACGACACGGAGGGATGCATCCAGCTCCGAGACGAAATTGAGGAGCTCGTCAGAACGGGTCGGCTGGGTAAATTCCTCCGGTACCGGCCTGAAGCAGAAAAAGATCGGCTAAGGGCGCTGCCGTAGCCAGACTACAAGAAGGTCGGCCACCTTACGGCGTCATTCACATGGCCCCTGGAAAGATCTCGGTGCATCAGCGATTCGCCATCTCCCAGCAACAAGAGCTTGCACCAAATTGAGGAGTTCAGCATGAGGAGGTCGTCCACCCCGGAACTTATTGCCGAAGAAATGCGGAGGAATCAGCCTTAGGGAGGAGCCCAATCGCCCCTAAGAGAGAAACGGAGAGCAGAAGTTCCCCCGCTGAAGCGGAATGAAGTTCGGCGCGAGGAAGGCCGAACCCACCTATGAGCCCGTCAGCGAGGAAGCTCCGACAAAGAAGTATGAAGTCCTCCCGCGGAAGCTTCCGCGGGAAAGTGGAACGAAGTTCGGCGCAAGTAAGGCCGAACTCACGCTCCAGAATGTCCCCCAAAGGAACCGCCTACAAAGTGTTCACTGGAGGCGGAATGAAGTTCGGGCGAGAAAAGCCGGGCTCACCCCAAAGCTCGGCATCAAGGTAAAATGAAGCTCGGTGGAAAGCCGAACTCCTCAACTCAACCTCCAAAATAAAGTTCGGCGCTGGCAAGGACGGAACGAAGCCCCCCTCCCGGAAGGTTCCGCAACTACGACCCGCTCCTCTAACTCGAATTCTCGGCAAAGTTAAGAGCCAACCGCCAAGACCTGAAGGACTACGGCCTCTCCAAACATGTGCGATCAAGGAGAAGATCGGCTATAGGCACTGCCGTAACTGGAAAAGACAAGAAGGTTGGCCGTCCCGCGGCGTCATCAACGCCACCCCGGGGAGGAGCTAGGAGCTAGCTACATCGGTGATTGTCATCCCCAGCGACAAAGTCAAGAGAAGCATGGTCCAAATTATGAAGGCCGGCAGGAGATAGAGGAGGTCGTCTGGACGGGACTTGCTGCTCGAGGGAGCTCCGAGGAACAACACCCCGTCGACCCCTCAAACGAGAGCGCGCTGTCCACGATTTCCCTTCGGTAAAATTCTCCCCTCTGCAAATATTATTTCTGGATGCGAAAACTATGCGATGACAGGAGAGCAGCAGTCAATAATCGCCGCGTTAGGAACAGGAGGAGAACCTCGTCCTAACGCGAGCAACAAGCTCGGCCGCAGGAGATAAGATCTCCCCCGAGCGCGCACCTCGGCCGCAGGAGATAAGATCTCCCCCGAGAGAAGCTCGGCCGCAGGAGATAAGATCTCCCCCGAGCGCGCACATCAACCTCGGCTAGAGATAAGATCTCTCCCGAGCGACCGTTGACAACCTCGGCTAGAGATAAGATCTCTCCCGAGCGACCGTTCGGAGGAACAGGAGGAGAACCTCGTCCTAACACGAGCACCAACCTCGGCTAGAGATAAGATCTCTCCCGAGCGACCGTTGACAACCTCGGCTAGAGATAAGATCTCTCCCGAGCGACCGTCGGTCGGTTAGGAACAGGAGGAGAACCTCGTCCTAACACGAGCACCAACCTCGGCTAGAGATAAGATCTCTCCCGAGCGACCGTTGACAACCTCGGCTAGAGATAAGATCTCTC